>CATIWJ010123280.1:0-29643 GCA_949640765.1 Croton laevigatus | reverse complement strand
TACATAAAATTAAGTTTTAATATTAAAATCGGGTTACATAGGTTAAATTGGTTAAGGTCAACCTGAAATTAGCAGGTTAAATGGGTTTCAGATTAACCCATTATCTTTTAAAAAAGAAAAAAAGTTTAAACAAATCAGGTCGACCTGTTTGACCTATTTATTAAACAGATCAGGTTAGGGTTGAGCTTTCTGACCTGTTTATCTAAACAGATCATGTTAGGGTTGAGGGATTTTCAACCCGAACTTGCTTGACACAAACACAAATCCGACACGACACGACACGACTTATTTACCATCCCTAATTTATTCCAAATATTGTAAACTTACCATGTATGATTGTCATTTTTGTATCACCTAAACTTTTAAACTTTAAAATGGATTATTTGTTTTTGCTATTGTAGATTTACAATGAAATGTGGTATATTATTTCATTTATATTATAGTTTTGCCATTTGCCATATATCACTTCTTTTTTTTTTTTTTGAATGAAATTTTGCCATATATCACTTAATTTCTTAAATTATAAGAATGGGCTATGGGCTCTATTATAGTAAATTTACTATGTATTTTTGGGTTACTTTAATATTGTATACTTTTTTTTTTTTTTTTGAGAAATTTTATTATTGTAGGATTACTATGTATGTTTTGGACAAATATCAATCTCTAATTGCTTTTTTTTCTAGAGTTTCCCTCAAAAATTTTGGAGTCCATTTGATAATCTTAAAATTGTGATCAAATTTAAATTTAATTTTTTTTTAAAGCTTACATGCTATCTAGAGTTTTGCCTCGACTAATTCGAACCCGACTAAGATTGCACACACCTAGCAATGTTGCCCTACATGAATAACTGAATACACTAGGCGTAAACCTGAGATTTACTTAAATGAATCCAAACCAGTTAGACTTACCCTTAGTTTTAATTTAAATTTTTACAATAGTAATGAATTGAGTTTAATTTTTTTTTTTTTTTTTTTTCATTTTTTCAAGCTTAAGTTAAGTACCTTTTTATCAGTGAAACTCAAAATTAACAAAATTCGTCAACATGTTTTTGATACCTAAATCTGATGTGAGTAGATTATTAAGTATTACTACTTATAACTGTCTAGCAAAACCTGTTTATCAAATACCAAATTCATTTATCATCTATATTATCAAAGTAACCAGTTAAATAATCAATATTATTATTTTATGTTCCATTGTGATTTGTGAAAATTTTAATGTTTTGAAATTTAAGGTTGTTTTTTTTTTTAACATAAAAATTTAAGGTTGTTAATTATATAATAATATTTCTCAATGATCTAGTTAGAATCATCAATTTTTTTTAGAGAATACAATTTTTATAAAGAACCCAATTCTAGAATATCATGTTAGCGATGGCTGCTATAGACGAAAATTGTTTAAGTTTGAATATAGAAATTATGTAAACATATGCAACTGATAAATTTTAAACTCATTATTAATTAAGTAAAATGCTATTTAATTACTTGTCCAGAGCAATAATACAGCCACTGAAGTTGTTTCAAGTTATTCTTCTTGTTCTCTGTGTTACAGAGCCGGCTCTTGTATTATATTGTGTAATCTGTGTTACAGAGCGCCTCTTGTATCATATTTGTGTGATCTAAGTTGCAATTGCATTTACACCGCCACCAGACTTAGAGGTGTTCTAATCGCAAAATTCATGAAAGCCGTTAAATTCGTAAAATTCGGATCGTTAAAAAATATTTACAATCGTTAATTCATTAATTCGCGAAATTTTCGTCAAAAGAAAAATTTTTCCCCGAATTAAGGTATTAGACGTTTACCACCAAAACAAACCTAGAATCATCTTCTTTCCTCAAGTTTATGAAGTTATTTATCAATAGACTTGTACATAAAATTTATAGAGATTTAAAGAAATTTTGTGAATTTCTTTTTGCTGCAATTTTTTTACTATATTTCTATGAAATTTTATTAAAAACGTTAAATTTGTTAAATAAGAAGATTATTCGTTAAGTTTGTGCACTTTTTACTATACTTTTATGAAATTTCGTTAAAAACGTTAAACAAGAAAATTATTCTTTAAATTCGTTAAATTGGAGAATTAGTAAAAAAATAATTAATTTATTAAATCATTCGAAAAAAATTTATTATTTTTATTCGGTGAAATTTTTTTCCTATTTTAACGAATAAACACCCCCAGACTTTAATAACTCAGAATCTGGGACCACAAAATTAGAATATAAGCATCGCCTTATTACTGTTGGATCATTGTCAAATTTAGATATCTAAGCTTGACCCATTGCAGAGAAAGTTGCATATCAGTGACTATCAAGGTGAATCTGAAACACGAGTTCTTAGCTTTGTCGTGACCCATGCCAAATCCTGAATCATTATATCAATCAATGCATGAAAAATGTACATACCATTATGCATTTACATTAGAGATATATTGACTGTTGAGGCTCCGAACAATTTGCTACCACTCCTTTATGATTCAGTTTAGTACCTGTTTTCTCAATTTGTGGCTAGAGCCATTTTAAAAGTACAGGAACGATAAATTATGGCCAGAAAGCTAAATGTTGACTCAGACAACCAGAAAGCTACATGTTTAAAGTTTGTGCCCCGGTCTGACCAAAAAGAATCACTCTAAATAATTACATATCTGATTTGACCTACGGACAAATATGTAAGCATACGTTTCATGCTTGTTTGAGTAATAGCAATGAGATTCCCCATTATCATGAAGATGCCATTTGTTTGATAAGAAATAAAAAGAAATATCGAAAATTCGAGTGGCTGAAGCTGAAGCAGCTACTTTCAAAATAACAAAAAGAAAAGCAACGACTGGAGTGGGAGAGTCAGAGTCGAAAAGAGGATTCCTCACTTCTTTCTCTCATTCAAATCCGTGCATGAGATTTTCATCTCGCACGGCTCCTAAGTGATAAAAGAAAGAAAATGAGTTGACCAGGGATGGGACGAAGTGAGGGCGATGATACATTTTCCATCCCATTTCATATATATAATAATTTGTTCTTTGTTCCCATTCTCATCTCATTCACGAAAATAAATTTTTTCCAACCTCCTTCCCCATGGATATCTCCATTTTCGTATGGTTCCTCAATCCTCATTTTAAATTTTAAAAAATTATTAATATTAATTTTAATTAATTATTGGATCACAAATATAAAAATAATACTTTATATTTATATACTATAAACTAATAAAGAAAAAATTTTTTTTTTTAAATTATTCACTATATCAATAATTATAATATTATTTTAATTCATTTACTCTTATAATAATTATAATATTATTTTAATTCATTTACTCTTATAATATATAAAAATATTATATATTAACGAGTCCTACGTAATCGGAGATGCGGATCTCCACGGAATCGGAGGAGAGTATAAAATCCATTCCCACCCCATTTTCGCTAATAAGGAAAAATCATGCCCTGTACTCTAGAAATTCCCCTCCCTTTTTGGGTCAGGTTCTAACGGGGAATGGAGAATCCCGCCCATGCCCATCCCTACTCTAAACCCTACAATTGTAACACCCAGAAAGTGACGGCGTACACATCCATGCAATAATGCAATACACAGGCAAAATCCGGGCAGCTACAGGAAGAAAAAAAGACCCTTCGTCCCATCACTTGGGTTAGGAGGCAATGCTTTGCATGCTGATGACTCGACCACAGCAAAGACTGCATGAATTTAGCATTCAGTTTGTAACCCACACCACGCTTAAAGCTCAGACTCGAGAAACCGACAAATGTTTTATACGAGTAATTGTTCCATTATATAACCATCCTACTATAGGGGTTGGACGGAAATGGGAGAAATAATGAACAGCACAAATAATTCTTACAGATCAACTGATTAAAAATTTGTAAACAGCATATATTGATCCAAAAAGGAAGTAGACAAAATGAGAAAGATTTATTCCATATAATTCCATCTCACTTCATTTTCGCTTCAGTAAATAGAACATGACGATTCACTCGAGGATCATATTTCCTGAACTCAAGTTTCTCAGCAATTTTCTTAGAACTCTTTCTCTTCACATAGAAGAATCCAGTCCCAGCAGCTGAAACAAGCCGAATGAACATGAAAGTCTTCTTCTTCTTGTCACCCATTCTCTAATGGCATAAAACCAGAATAAAGCATAACTCTTGATTGATCACATTAAAATGGTGAAAACACAATAAACTAACAAACTAGAATAAATTTAAAGTTCAGTAAAAAAAGAAGCCATTTAAGCATTTTATCGAGCACCTTTTGAGCAACTTTTATGGGCTAACCAAATCGAATGCTACAGGGTCAAAACTCATAATTCCATGCCTAATTATAAAAATCCATTGCATATTTGATTATAGTGGGAAATTACAGATTGTTATTTCTAGTAGTCTACAACAATCTGTAACTCAAGCAAATGCAAATTTCGGCAACCCGTAAAAGACACAGAAAAAGTTGAAACAAATGCAAGCAAATTCATCACATAATTGATTCAGAATAACCATACTCACCACCTAGCTTTTAACTGTACCCAACAAATCGAATGAAACCATGAGAGAAAGACTTTAATCAAATATAAAAATATGACAATTCCACCATTGCATTCATCACATCACACAGAGAGCATACAAGATTAAATTTAATCCAATATAACTGTACTCGACTGAAGAACTTACCGTTATAGAGGGAAATCGCCGGGAAGATGGAGGCCGGAGTCGGTCTTCGGGAGAAACTGAACAAAGGAGGAAGAAAAGGCGTGGAAGAGGTGGACGAAAAAACGAGGGAAAGAAAGGAAGGAAAGGAAGGGTTTTTTCAAAATGTCGAAATCACCCTTAATCAGTTCGTTTTATTTCTGATATAGGTATCTTATCCTACACCTTCATCTATCGGCGCACAATAGTATTACTTGATCACTTTCTCCAATTTCTCAGTATTCATCAGCATCCGCTCTTTCTTTCTCGCTCACGAAGTTGTTTCTTAGACTCTGAGGAGAGCAACGAATCGGTAAAAAATAAATCTTTATTTTTTAATACATGTTGAAATCCTAACCTTTCTGTTTGTTTACTGAGAAAATGTGGGAATATTGAGAAGAAAAAATTGAAGTAAATTTCTATTTTTTTTTTTTTTTAATGATGGTTTAGATTGTAGAACCGATTAGAGATGGCGAGTGCGGTAGATGCTACAGGAAATCCGATCCCAACATCTGCAGTATTGATGGCTTCATCGAAGCACATAGGTACGAGATGCTACGATGAGAATGTTGCGTTTCTTAAGTGCAAGAAGAAAGATCCGAATCCAGAGAAATGCCTTGATAAAGGCCAGCAAGTCACTCGCTGCGTCCTTGGCCTGTAAGTAAATTTCAGTTTCTTTGGATTATGTATCTGATTGAATTATTTTCAGTAGTTCGTATATTTCTCCCTAGATGTTAACCATATGGTGTCTCATTGTTAGGTTTTATTCTGGTTTGGGAATTAGGGGAAATAGATATTCATCTCTTTGCTGTTTCTTTTTCTTTTCCTGGCGTTCTTATGAGATTAGAGGGTTCTACTGATGATTCTAAGCGGAGTAGTTGACTTGCATTTGTTTTTAACAAAAAGATATCAACTTTTCAAGGTTTCTTAGTGCTTTTTATGTGGTTGGCTGCTGTTAATTGTTTCTGGAGCTTACATTTTGCATATGTCATTGTTTCTTTCAACTTTTGAGTCTTTTGCATTGCTATGATAATGTCTATTCATGTGTCAATTGGCTGCATCTCAACACAACATTGGTGTAGAATTCCAAAATTTGTGCTGGGGTATCCCTGAGTTTGAAAATTTGAGTAATGACTTGATAATATGTAGATAGATTCCTGCTTTTGCTAAGTTGTTCTGAAGAATTATATCCTCTGCTAGGATTAATCATCAAATCATTGTTCGAAAAACATTTTTTAGATGGATTTTGCTCTTTCTTCTCAAGTTGTGTTATAGTCTTTCGGTCTCCACATTTTCTCTTTTGGGGGGAACTGCTTTTCTGCCATTTAGTTTCAACAACTAGTGCTAGTGATATTTTTCAAAGTTCCGCACCAGTACTGACTATGTTTGGATGAGACAGTATCATTGATATTGTTTTAAGTTTGGAGTTGCATACCTGAGGCTTCCTCCCTTAGTTGCAACCTTTGTCTTGAATGTGATTTAAGCAATAACAGAGGCCAAGTCTAAGAGCCACTAATTTTCAACTCAGGAATTTGATGAACTTTTTTGCCTGTCGAAACCAAGATTCTCTCATGTCATCAGAGGCAAAAGCTGAAGCATTAGATGCTATATGTGCTATATAAACTTCATTTAGTTGAATTAGAGATTATACCTTTTCTTTATGGAGGTCACACTTAAGGACAGCTTTAAGCTATATCCGGTTGTTATCTTAATGGCTTTTGACTACTAAAAAGGATGAGTTTCTACAACCAATTAGCGACCTCGCTATCCCACTCTCTACCTGAACCTCGCTATCCATCCCTCCCTCCCTCCCATTCGAATAATACTTGGACCAGTGTTGAATTATTTTGGTAAGCATTTAACACAAAACTAAGGTCATGATGGATACCTGTGCTTCCAACCGTGAAATATCATGATCCGTACTGTCTGCAAAATTTTTGTGCAATATCTCTGCAAAGCAAATACTCTAAATTTCATGTTTCTCATGTGTATAAAGTTGACACTTGCACCATAAATTTGTTGTATTTCTTGCCTTTCCAGTTGTTTTTATATCCTTCATTGACTGCTACTGCCATTTATGGTGTCCCAACTCAAAACAGTTTGGAATTATAGGTCTAATCATGCTAATCAACATAAACAAAAAGCATAGATAATAAGAAGGATTTTCGATCACGTTTCTAAGTGATGAAATGTTTTGCGGTGCAGGCTGAAGGATCTTCACCAGAGATGCACAAAAGAGATGGATGCTTATGTTGGTTGCATGTACTACCACACAAATGAATTCGATTTGTGCCGCAAAGAGCAACAAGCATTTGAGAAATCATGCCCTTTGGAATGACCTGCCAACTAAACTTGTAATGCCATGTTAAAAATAATTTACGGCAATTTGCGTTGTGCAAATACTTTTATTGCATACGTTTTGTTTGTTTTGAGACATAGATTGCCTAATTTCTACGAGGCTTTTAATGTTCTTGAGGATTGGCTTGAATCGAAAGGATTATACTTTTGCCTCCTTTTTAATCATATAAATGTCGATTGCAATTTCTGCTTTGCTTTCACAGATCGAGTATCTTACAAATTTTAGTTCGAAGTATGGGGCCAAACTTTATGACAAAAATGTTACTACCTCCAGTATTTACCAATTCATTGAATACTTTTAACTTGTAAAACTATTAGAACTTACAAAAGTTATTGTTGAAAACAGCTTCATAGATTAATCTCAATTTAGTCCAAATTACGCATGAAAAATCAATATTTTGGCGATGATATTCGAAGTCATGGCTGGTAGCATTTTTGTGCCAGCATTATTTCACACACGAGTTGAAAAGTAATTGCAAAAATCAGTCTAGAACTAGAACACCAATATCTAGCAAGGAAATATCATTAAACCAATTAATTGGAATATCACCGACCACCACAACATGGAATAATTATATATCATTCCGATAATACTTGTATTAACTTCTAATTTACACTGAACACAAGATTCCCCAAAAATCAAGCCAGCTAATGAGAACACAATTGTGAGCCACAGATATTACAGACTTGAACTCTACATATGTAAATTAAAAGGTTCCAACAGAAGTTTATAAAAACTGAAAAAAATAACCTAGGAGCAGCACCCGGATAGCAACATAAGTTGGAACCACCATCAGCGAGATCTGAAAAGAAAAGTACATATGATTAGCGCTTCAATCTTCGAAGATATTAAAAACACATTGAGTTGCATTCTGCCTCAAGGTAAGGGCATAACCATGAAAATGTTATATTTGGATATTGAAAAAGATATTGGAGCATCCAAAACTCAAACCCAAAAGATCTTGAACCATCAGTACTATACTATGATAAATAATTCCTCCAAATTGGTTAACAAAGCACTATTCAAAAGTCAAACCTTTAACTAGGTAATAAAAAAATTTAAAAATGAATATTTCTTCAAAGTCAGAACTTCTACTGGGCATTCAAAGGAATTAGAAAGAAAACAAGTCCCCTAACTCCAAAGGCACCACACCACACCACACCAACCATCAAGATGAGTATTTTTAGACCACACAAATGACTAGTTATTCAATTGAAAAAGAAAATGTAAATATGAGCTGCTTACCCATAGGATGGTGGAGGAGACCTAGATCGGCTGAGACCATTGCCTCTTGGACTCCTTGACCTGCCAGATGGATATTCTCTTTCATCATAAGGGCTCTGACCATTCTCCCTTGGAGTTGGGAGCCTTTCAATGGGTCTATAGTCCCTCCCATCTTTCGGAGATGGGGAACGTGATATGGACCTGGATCTCCTTGGTGGAGAAGGATAGTCATCATCCCTCACGCCATGATCCCTGTCTCGGTGAAAACAAAAGAAACAATAAGAAACTTTTAACAAAAGGTTAACAATAAAACTAACCTGAACATAGCACACAAAACTAGAATCATATCTAGTACCAGTAAAAAGACGCATGCCTCTATTAGCAAACCTAACGATGAACCCATTTTCATCACAACATCATTTGCATAAAAACAAATGGTCTACTTGCATCTTCCAGCATGTTCATAAACAAAATACTTCCATCTTCAGTGAAAATCTAATTAATCAAAATATGACCTTTACCTGAACCTTTTTCATGGTTTCTGAACAAAATTATGACACTTGGATCCAAACACTTTGGTAGTTGGGCTCTATAAAGTGTACTGGTTGGACAGCATCTGATAACTTCATAGCTTTCTTTGTCACAACTTTATAAAACCTCAAATTATCTTTTTCTTGGGCATTGTCATCATATCTCTCTACCAGTAAAACTTTGAATAGCTTTCCTTCTTTGAGGATGATTTCTTTCTTTTCCCAACTATAAGCTTTATATTCTTTATTACTGGATGGTATATGCAAAACAGGATATTTTCTTATTAAAATGTCATTCAAAAGAAAAAAGTACCCCAGTGATTCCAATTATCTCTCGGCCAAAATTAGCTTAACTAGTTAGCAAAAGTTGCAAAGCAAGAGGAAAAAAAAAAAGCAGCCAAAAAAGTATAGGTTTGAACATCCTTACTTACAACCCCAGATGTGTAGGTAATATGAAAATCAAAAAATGAAAAGCAAACACAAACATACATATGCAAAATCCAGTTTCTAATTTGTCAACAAACCAAAAATTATAGATATTTAGAATTTAGTCATATTATAACAGTTTTAAGTAAACAGGTTTAGATGCAACATTTCAAAATTTTGATGGTTATCTAATCCAATATATCACTGGAAATCCAACCATAATTGAACAATGACAAACAATACAAGCAAATTGCACACAGACAGCAAAATGTACGATAGAAAATGCCTACAATGCAAAAACACAAAATTGCATAGAACCCCAGCATATATAATCAAACCTGGAATCATGCCTGGCTGGCGAGGGTGATTGTGAGTAAGCTGCCAGCAAAAAGAAAAGAAGATGCAACTTAGCAAAAGATAAATTTAAGAATTTTCTTAAAACAATCCATGATATATTATTTTAATCCAGCTTCCAGTAAGAGTAAAAGACAACAAAAACATAACAATCTCGCCAGAATAGAAATTTCAATTAAATGCCCCAAGTCAAGGTTTGAACTGACAATGACGTCGACGTCTAGGGGATCTTGGAGGTGTTCTCCCTCTACTGCTGCCTCCATATCGACCACTGAAATTTCAAATTAATATGCATAAATTAGAGTGTAAACAATCAGTTGCTTAAGCAAACAAATCCTTTCACTCATATTCACAAGATTATTTGTAACACCTCATGCGGGAAGTCGTTCGCATTTCTTGAGGAGTTTTTCTGTTCTCCTCTGCAAAGACAATTCTTATTTCACGTCCACCAATAATCCTATGGTTCATACGTTGCTTTGCTTCTGCCGCATCTTCAGCATAACGGTACTTGACAAATCCAAAACCACGAGGCTCACTGCCAATTGAAATCACAACAAAATACTTTGGTATGAAATACCTTCAAGTCATACAAGAATAGAAATGTAGAAAAATGGAGTCAGCAGCATAATTAGTTCAAATACTAGCCAAAGAGAAAAGATCCAGTAAGATGTGACTTACAAACATGTAGTCAATCAAAATCACTTGCAGACCAAGGAGGGACGTATGTAATTTTATTGGAAGCAAGAAGAAATGCATCAAAGGGAAAATAAAAAGAAAACACATTTTTTGAAGAACTGTCTCCTTATTGTTAAATTTTTATGTTAGGCAGGAAACTTGAAAAGAAAAATATTGAGATAGACAACAAGTGTTGAACCAATGCTATGAAAAACTAGTACACTTGCAAGCAATTAGAAACGGTGTATAAGTTTTGGAGATATACAGCAGATTGTAATTCTCTAATGCAAATTGTATGTTTGAATATTGCATTCACAAATTTAAATACACCAAGTAGCAAAGAAATATGGAAAACATATAAGGCAGAAGTTTGGGGGAAACAGCATTTTACATATACATATAAAAATAATCTCATAAAAAATTTACCAAACACGTAAACACCATGGATGGGCATTTCAGTGCATCATGGACAGTACCAGTACATGTAGATGCTTTAATGAATCCACATCCAAAGATACAATCGAGATGCATGAGCATGAATAAAACTTGTACACATTTCTCAAATTTCACATTGTGTAATTCCATTACTTCTGCATGAAGTACAATCTGCACATCACATTCAAATAAGCACAAAGGACCACCAACCAACACCCCCCCCCCCCCAAAAAAAAAAAACCCAACAAAAAAGGGTAAAAAAAAAACAGAAGAATTGTACAACTAACGATGAATTGTTATCTGGATAATCAATATCAACATGTAACGGAAGAGAAACATAGGATAGCAGAGACATGCCTATGGGCAAAAAAACCATACCCAGTGTAATAATTCTTTGGCAAATACACGTCCTTCACAGGTCCATATTTCTCAAATGGACCTCTAAGATCTTCAGGCCTGCACGACAATATCGATGAGTTTAACGGTTAAATACACAGAACAATTGCACAAAAAATATTAAACGTGCTAGTATAGAGACTCGAGCCTTATCTAACAAATTTAAATAACAATCAGCAATTCAACTAATCCAAATTTGAGCATAAATCGAAATTTCAAAATAAGCAAAGGGAGGAAGGGACCTGGCATCAAGAGGGAGATTACGAACGAGCAAGCCAGATGGTGCAGGGGAACGGCGGTCACGGTAAGAGCGGGTATCACGATAGCGATCGCGGGGGTCAACGTCGTCATAGTAATGCTTTCGGCCACGCGGAGGAGTTCTGCTGCGGCGACGGGGACTATAGCTCCTGCTCCGGCTCCGGTATCTCGCCATTGTTGAGAGATGGCGGTGAAACCGTGAGAACAATATAAGGATTGAGCTTCCAGGTAAAACCCTAACCCTAGACGGAGAAGGTTACGATATGCTTAGACGATTTTGGAGGGAGGGAAGGGCAAAAAAATGGAAATAACAAAAATAACTGGTCACATCATCCTCTGTTTGCTTGACGAGAGAGTGGGTTCGTTCGTGTGATTTGGAGATGCTTTGTAAGACAAGCCCAAAAATAACTTAAGACTAGGCCCAATTCATTTCTTCTCAACCCAAATACCTAAAAAATGTATATATATATATATAAGAATTGGAACGAAAGAAAAACAATGGCCGAAAGGATCAGAAGTAGAAAATAATGGGACAAAAGACCACTTAGAGCTTTTAGTCCACATAATTAAAAATAATAGTCAAAAAGGGAAATTTTGGCTACAAGTGTACACAGGGTATACGATATGTATATGACAGGTTTTCCTGTTACTCTTAATTTCTGATGACAATCCAATGTCCTCGATTTTTAGGGGACTATGCAAAAATTAATTTTTTCAATTGAAATAGACAAAAATCTCAAGGATTCTGTCCTAATACTCACCATAATCCTCTTATATTCATGTTGACCGATTGAATCAAGATGAAAACTGTTGATTCCCGCCAGAATTTGCATATTTGAACCTGGATAGCCAAAGCTTCTTCTTCTTTTCTTGCGAAATTTATTTTTCCTCTACTAAAACTCCATTAATTATCGTTTGAGAGTATATGGAAACTGCTAAGAATATCTCCTCGACCGGAAATGTTTTTGCAACTCCAACAAAATATGAGTAGAAACTTGATGATGAGTTTCTATGGCGAGCTTCCGATCAACTTCGCTCTATTTATTTTTTAGTTTCCGTCAAGTCTCGAGTCGCCTTGTCCAACGATTAATGAAGCTCCGCCGCTGCCTCACTCATCTAGTCGTTGGCTCCACATCTCTAGTTAGCTTCATTACCCAATCAACATTTGTGATAATATTCAACGTTTATTGGTTGTTGATGCGACATTTCTGTTTTAATTTATTTTTTTTTATTTTTTTTAAACGGCCTAATAATTCTATATTTTTCAACTTTGTAATTTTTCGCTTTTCAATCCTTTTGGGTAGTTGATTTTAAAAAACGAAAAGTTTTGGTAGATGAATTCTTAAAAGCCCCAAATAACTACTATTGAGTCAAATCCATGTTCTCGAATAGGCCAAAGAGCTTCTCAAGAGATTTAAGAGTATTTCCCTAAGCTTACACTTTTTAACTTATTGAGTATAAGCTGCTTATGAAATATAAAAATAAAATCACTTAAAATAAGTCAAAGGTATGTTATGATTATTCAGTGTATATATTGTTATAAATGTAATTGAGAAATATTCAAAACAACTTTAAAAAAAAAAGAAAAAACCTCTTTTAAAAAAGGTTGGAAATAACATCTTATTTTAAAACTCCTTATAATGAGTAAAACACTTGAAAAAAGTTTAAATAAACATGTAACCAAATAGTTTATAATTTAAAAAGTGCTTATAATAAGAAAATCACTTATTTTAAATTGAAGAAACACCCTTAAATTTAATAAAATCTTATTCAAAAATTGCTGGAAAACGTAAATGAGTTGAGCTCCAAATCTAAATTCAATGAAATCTTATTCAAAATTGGTTGGAAAAACAAATGAGTTGAGGTTTTTTAATAGATGAAATGAGTTTGAATTTAGCTTGTGTATAACTTATCTATTTAATCAGAGTTTTCACTTATTTAATTTGTTCACGAGTTTATTTAATATACAAATATTAATAAAAATAATTAAAACATCTTCACTTTGATTAGTCAAGTTTGAATCTAAGCTTATTGTGTTGATTTCGAACTTAAATAATTTACAAATGAGTCAAACTTGAGTTACGATTTCTGAACTTGTAAAGTTTAGCATGATTTTTTAGAACTTAGTTTGGTTAGATTAAAATTCCCTTCATTTTTGTCTTTTTTTGCATCCTATATATTTTAGATTTAATTGTTCAATTTCCAAACACTAAAGTATTAGTGCCAATTAATTCAAATTTAAGTCAAATAATATTATTAAAAATGGTAAAACTCTCTCTATTGAATTTTAGCACAACTACATTCTCAAAACTCAAACTTATTACATTTAATTAAACTATAACAATCCCTTATGATTGATGTAAATGCGCGGTGGTGGATTGCATCCAATATGGAAATCAAATAATAGTCTTATATATATTAAAGTTCTTGCAAAAAAATTAATTGGAATCTTTTCACTTTAAAAAATAGCATCACAAACTAACACTACTTTACATTTAGTTTATAATTCATTCAGGGTGTGTTTGAAGATATAATTTTTAATATTGTGTTTTCTGAAAAATTTTTGTAAGTTATGAATTTTAATTCTAATTACAAGCAAATTCAGTTGAATTTTCGTTTTCAAATTTATATACTTTATTTAAAATTACAATTTTAAAATTTTAATATGGTCCAGTTTATTATTTTAATGAAATATAAAATCTCAAATATTAGAAGAATTCCATTAATTTTACAACACTATTATTTTTATTAAATAAAAAGAAATACCTAAGGGAAAAAAATAATTTATTTTTGTATATAAACACATTTGAACACAAAAAATTGGAAAATGCCAAATGGAAAAAAGAGGTGGATGGTGGATTTGGACCGTAGAAAAACGATTCTTTATGCCTTGATGAGAAGTCAAAGGAATAGTGGTGTTGTGTGAATATTATTGGATGTTGAGTAGTGAATTTTTGGTCCGTTATTATTGGAGAGGGAAACATAAAAAAAAAAATCAGGCTTATTTTCACGGGAAGTACTCCAATTTTGACCTTTGTAAGAAAAATACTATATATCATAACTTTAATTTATAAAATAAAAGTACCCCAACTTATAAAAAGATATTCCTAGTTAGTTTTTAATTTTTCAAAATATCATAAGGACCAAAATATAATTTTGACTAAATTTCACTTAAGCTACCTAAATTTTAGATAAAAGTTATATTTTTTAGTTTGCCCCTAATTTTATATTATTTTTTAAAATTGAATAAAATAATTTTTTTTTTAAAATTTATTAAAAAAATATTATAAAAAATACAATTTATTCAATTTCAAAAAATAATATAGAGTTAAGAGGTTAAAATAAGAAATTTACCTTTTACTTAAAGTTTAGGTATCTCAAATGAAATTTAAACCAAAATTATATTTTAATCTTTATAACATGTCAGAAATTCAAAAATAATCTACAGATATATTTTTGTTATACTTTTATAAATTAGAGTATTTTTATATTTCAAATTAAAGTTGAAGTATTTTTTATTATAATGAATAAAGTTAAGATACCTTTGGTGGTGAAAATAACCCAAAAAATACTATTATTACTATTAATACCCAAAAACAAAAAATGATTGAATGTCATCATTATTTTGCGTCACTTTTATTTTGAGAAATATTTTGCGTCACTTATTCTTGACAATAATGCTTCAACTTCCCTCGTTCGCTCGCCAATTCTTCACGCTACCTCAATTTGGCACCAACTTATGCTTGTACTACTTGTTTCTTCTTTTTAATAATCTAATCCTTATCTATTTAATTGAGAAAAACATTATTTTGTTCTAGTTTTTTTTTCTTTCAGAAATTGAATTAATTTATCGCTATCTTTTACAAAATAATTTATTTCGTCTTGTGTTTTCGAAAAAATTATATGCTATCTTATAATTTCTTTAACTAAATAGTGACATAAGTTAATAAATTATATATATCATCTGAATCGTTTTTTTTGTTGTAATTATAAATTTGATATTAGTTTTGATTGAAATAACATCTATTTTTTAAAAAAATTAAAAAATCACTCGAACAACTAACTTTTTTCAAAGATTTTCAGACAAACATGTGTTGTTTCAGTAAAAAATAATATAGCATTTATAATCGGAATAAATAAATAATTTAAATAAAATATGACTCGTTAATTTTTATAATATGTCAATATATAATAGTATAATTTATTTAAAATATGAAGATAAAGCAAATTATTATATATAATAGACAAAATAATTTAATTTATGAAAATACATGGATAAAATAATATTTTTTCCTACTTTATTCTATATGTTTATTCTCATAAAAAATTATATGTTTGTTATATTATTTAATTCCATATGTTTTTGCTCATAAAAAAAAATTACTACATGGTTGTTAGAGTATCGACAATAGTATCCTTTGAGTTAGTCTCAATTAATAAAGACTAATTAAAAGTTGAATTCATGGTAGATGTTGGTTTCAATAAAATAAATTGAGACCCATAAAGTAAAATTGAGATTTATAATTTTATTAACTATACAACACATAAACAAAGAGTAAAATGGAATTTCATTTATTCTAGGACACATATATAACTTGATAATTTGAAGTTTGAGTAGCATTTATATTTTAATCATTCAAATATTGTGAAAACGACTCAAAAAATTTAGATTATTTCTTATGAATTTCAATCATATGGTATAACTTTTTCAGACCATACTTCTACAAATTGAGATTGATTATCACATGTTCAAGAACTTGGGAGGCCTGCAATACAATTAGTGAATATGTTAAATCAATGGCTATGTTTGGTCAGGTTTGAATCTAAACCTCATCCATCTGTGTGTGAGTTTAAATGAGTAAGGGAAAAAAGATAATGTTCAAGAATGAACTTAATTGGTTGATTCATTGATACTTAAGATATTAATAATCAAAGAAACAATTAAAAAAAAAAAAACTTAAACTAATTATAGATATTATTTATTTGTAGTTTATCATCTAATTTCAATAAAAAAATTCATAAAAATAAAAAGGGATTCAACATATGTTTATTTTATTGATTTAATGTACAACAAGCCAAAATTTCTTCATATAATATAATAGGTATGTCCATTTAATTAATTACATGCTTTACTTAAAAAATTTAAATTACTTTCATTAGTAGACAAAATTAGAAAAATTTTGTATATTCTTTAACTAAAGATAGCTAGCTCTTCCTATGATTAATAGCGTGTGTAACAGAAGAAGCACACGCGCTTATTATTTTTATTACAATAATCATAAATTAATTATTACATGTCGTCACAATAGCTTCATTTTTTATGTAAAAAAAAAATAGCTTCATTTTTTATGTTCTCAGTCGTCGACTTCGATTCTCCGCCCCACCTAACCGGTTGACCGCTAACCCAAAACCCAACCAAACCTTGCCCACCCGCTCAACCACCACCATCTGACCATTCCCTCTCTTTCACTTCTGTTATACGCCACACCATAGTAGTTACCTTCTAAAAATTAGGTTTTGACCCCGTAATAATGGAACCTTCTCTTCCACCTCCACCTGACTCTCAACGGCCTAAACTCCACGAAATGGAATTTCAACCACCGCTGGTCGACGACCCGTCTTCTTCATCTCTTTGGGACTGGGGCGATCTTCTGGACTTCACCGTAGATGATCAGTTTCCAATTTCAATTGATTCCGTCGATACTCCAACCACTATCCTCTCGCAAGTTAATTCGGATGATCCTATTCGAAATTCGCAAGCTTTGGATAGGGTCAGGAAACGTGACCCGAGGTTGACCTGTGCCAATTTTTTAGCAGGTCGGATTCCTTGTGCGTGCCCGGAGTTGGATGCGAAGCTAGAGGAAGAAGAAGGTACTCGCGGGAAGAAGCGTGTCCGTACGGTTCGGGCCAATTTAGGAATTGCTCGGTGTCAAGTTCCTGGTTGCGAGGTTGATATTAGCGAGCTTAAAGGTTATCATCGAAGGCATAGGGTATGCTTGCGTTGCGCAAATGCAAGTACCGTTGTGTTGGATGGAGAGAACAAGAGATACTGTCAACAGTGCGGCAAGTAAGTTTTCATTTCTGTAGTTTTTTCACTTTTTTTGTTAAATTGTTGTGTATTAGATCGATTTCTCTGGTTAATTTGGGCAGGTTTCATGTGCTATCGGATTTCGACGAAGGTAAACGGAGTTGCAGGAGAAAATTAGAGCGTCATAACAATAGACGACGAAGAAAACCTCATGATTCCAAAGGCGCAGTTGAGAAGGAGTTGCTTAGCGAAGACAATGCTTTTGATGGCGAAGAAGCTAGAAAAGGTTTTTTATGAGTTTAAAATTAAGTGATATTCGGTATTTTTTGATAAATATGGTCGTTGGTTATTTTAGTTGCTTATAATTTGATTCTTGGTGCTGTAGATGACTGTCAGATAATTGAGAAAGAAGCATTTGTTGAATCTGAAGATGGAAATGTTTCTACCCTTCATTCAGGTCCGAGTTCCCAGAATATCAATAGTGATAGTGGCTTATCTGTTGGAACTCCAAAGGATGGTGACACCAAGACTTTCTACTCGTCTGTGGTGGGTCTCCGCTGATTCATTTTGTGCTTTACTTCTGCAATTGCCCATATGCTTTTGCTCATCTCTGTGATTTTCTTCTTCTTCTTCTAATATGATATGAAATTGAATTAAAAATTTTGGTGTAGTGCCCAACCGGTCGAATCTCATTCAAGCTTTATGATTGGAACCCAGCAGAATTTCCTAGAAGACTTCGACACCAAGTATTTTAAAGAATTACTGTTACAGTTTAGTATTTGAAGAAGAATGAATCTTTAAATGATCAAGGATATTAGGAATTGGTTGACACATGGTTAACTGTTTTTACAGATTTTTGAGTGGTTGGCCAACATGCCAGTTGAGTTGGAGGGATATATTCGCCCTGGTTGTACAATCTTAACTGCATTTCTTGCAATGCCGGCATTTATGTGGGCAAAGGTAATCAGTTGAGTAGATGCCACTATGACCTGTCTTATAAAGTTAAAGAATTACCCAAATATGCATGTGTCTTCTGATGTTTCTTCACGTGAGATTTTGTGTATTTCCATGGTGGATCTTAGTCTATGATACTCCATTTATCTCTTGATCTATTGATTGTAGTTTCATTACATAGGAATCAACCAACAACAATAAAACTTAAGCATATTATTTTTGTTTGTTTTCTGTGTACACAAGTCTGAAAATCAATTCATGTTCAAATAACCAATATCCTTGAGGTGGTTAACTTCTCTTATGTGTTAAGCTGGTTTTATGTGTTCCATTATGGATTTCAGTTCAGTTGCCTTGTTTTAAGGTTTTGTTTTGAAGCGCTCAATGCTCCAATTCTTCAAATGTTTGCTGGAGTTGACAATATTTTCCCTCAGTCTGCTGATTGATTGTGTTAAAAAATCGCTATTATATGAATTGATGATGATAATATGTACATCCCATGAATCTCATTTTGATATATCCAGTTAAATATTTAAATAGTTCCGTAGTTATCAAAAAAGTGTTAGAGTCCTATGGTCATACAAAATGCTGAATACTCCACATACCGCCACAATGAATACAAACTGTTTTTTTACATCAGATTTCTTGGAAAAACCAATTTTATTGTTAATTTCTTCGAGGAAGTCTCTTGCATTCTCAAAGTCCCTCTTTCTTTATAATTTTTTGTCAGTGCATTGCTGAACCTACACAATTTAACCTCAAATCTTTTGTCATATGAAGCAGTTGTCTGAAGATCCTGTGTCATTTGTGCATGATTTTGTTATTGTACCTGGAAAAATGTTGTCCAACAGAGGCCCAATGCTAGTTTATCTAAACAACATGATCTTCCGTGTTCTGAAAGGTTTGTGTATGTTCAACTCCATCTTTTCCCATCTTAAGTGGCTACATATTCTTTTTGTTTATCTCTGTTAGTATTGATTTTTGCCACTTGCCACTTTTCCAAAATGAGTATATTCCTGTTGGTACTTTGTTTTGGTAGTCAATATATTGCAGTTATGGGAGTTCTGTTTTTTACAGTTACTATGTGCATATTGTATGGGGAAGTGGGAAGAGAAATTGGTTTACAAAATTATTACAGGGACTTCTGTCATTGCTACGCATTTCATTGATATGCAACATAGGATGGGCACGTCATGATATTTTTATATGAGAAATAATAAATACATAAACAAATAATAGAACTTCTTGCTTGGAGCTGATCTTGTTAATATATCAGCTTATCAGGTAAAACATGGTCCTTTGTAAAATAGAATGGCAAAAAAATTTCAAAATTTTGTTGTCGAATTTTTTTTTTCCCAGGAACTTGTTACAGTAGACACTTGGAAAAAAAAAAAAATTGATATGACTAAACATTAATGAGGAACAAGCTTCCATAATACTAGGCTTTATTGATAGAATATTATTCGTTGACCAGGAACAACCAAACAAAAGCACTTTAGATCTATTAACAACGACATATTTATTTCAACCAAATACAGATATAGAATGTATCAAAAACAAGTTCATAAGCTAGCCGAGAAAAAGCAAAGAATTTAAGTTAGCTCGAAGAATAATATTTAGAAGAACACCAAGGAAGAGAATGGAGAACTACAACTAGGTTTTTGATGATTGGCTGTGCCTTGTACAATAAAATTTGGAAGAATGCCAAGGAAGAGGAGTATACAACTAGGTTTTTCTTAATCTGATTTATTAATAGAAGAGCCACCTTGCTGAACTATGCATTGTGTCACTGCCTTCATCCTGCCTGTTTTAGCAGATGTGCGTAACATCTGCTATTTGTATGCTTCTTACTTTGTTGTCCATTCTCCCTTTCTGTTAATTTGATAAATGTTTTTAGACTGCTGGCCGCGACCTGTAAGGATCGGGCAATAAATGTATTTCATGAAAGGCCTTGGGATGACTATAGCATCTTCCCTCCTCTCATCTCAGTGGATCTTGAGTTAATATTTCCAGTCAGGCCTCTTTAGTTCAAACAAGTTCTGTGGCTTTTAGGGACACATGAAACTAAGATTAGTTCTGACATCTTTTTGGCCTGTACTGTTGATTGCCTGAGCTCAAATAGGCTTTTCTTCTGATTCAAACTTTTATTAAAGGTCCCTTTAAGTTCGTGAATCCAGTTCTATACTTTCCAATTAGCAGACTGAACTCATTTAATTAATGGTTAATTAATTATGAAAACTAAATCCAAGCCATGTTAAGTCATGTTTTTTCACCTGCAGTCCTCCTAAGCATTTTTGTTATTTATCCTTTTGAATCTTAAGTCAGTGTAATCATTAACTTTTTATGAAATTAGATGGAAATTCGGTGATGAAAGTAAACATGGAAGGACGGGCCCCAAGACTTCACTATGTTTATCCGATGTGCTTTGAGGCTGGGAAGCCCGTTGAGTTTGTTGCTGGTGGAAGTAATATTTTGCAACCTAAATTCAGGTATGGAGCTACACCTGCAAGTTTCTGATCCTTTGCTAATGAGATGCAAATCCGTTTTCACCATACTTCTTTGGCAATTTTATCCCACTTTATTTTACTAGCAAAGGAAACATGGGAACAATTTTGGTTTTTGACTCTAAATTTTAGCAAGCACAAATACTTAACATTGTTTGAACTTCCTTTACATGGCAATAAGTCTGTACTGCTAACTTCAAATATACAGGAGTTGCATGCTAGAGATTTCTTGAACATTGATGTTACGATAAAGTGATCATTGGTATTAGGTGCCCTGGCCTAGGGTTGTATAATTTGTATTTCAGCACATCAGTATACATGAGTCTTGTGTAGTTTAAAATTAAGGGTAAATAATGCCGCTTTGGAAGTTATCTAGTTTTTGCTTCATTGACTTCTTTGCAAGCTTAATCTTTGCTCTTCAATTGACTTGTTTTCTTTTTCACGTGATAATGCATGTTGTGAAATCTATTCTTAAAAATTGTTGAGTGGTCATGTCGTTCCTAAGAACTCTGACATGCTTCCTGATTATTTTTGAGTTGAAATCTTAAATTTAACAACATAAAATATAATAAAGACGTTAATGTTGGCAGGCTTCTGGTATCTTTTGCTGGAAAATATATTACATATGATCACTGTGTAGCATTACCACATTGTAATGCTGAAGGGTGCTCCAACAAGGACCATCAGTTGTGCAAGATACGTATCTCTCATTTGGATTCCAATGTATCTGGTCCTGCATTTATCGAGGTAGTTCCCCAGCTTCATTTTATATGTTTTGTTCCTGCTTTCATTGTTACGGTGAATGTGTTTGGGAAAGAGTGAAGATACGCCTTGATCTTTAAACAGCTCTCATATGCATGAAATCCTTCTTTTCTGATAAAGGAAAAGGGAAGTCTTACATGTGTGAAGGTTGTTATGCAGATGTTCTCTTAGTAAAAACAGTATATTTCTTTTTATTAATGCAAGATATGTCTCTTGCAGGTTGAAAATGAGAGTGGCTTATCAAACTTCATTCCTGTACTTATTGGGGATGAAGAAATTTGTTCTCAAATGAAGATAATTCAGCAGAAATTTGGTAAACCTCATCTGTCCAGTGTTTCACAGTGCAAAGTTTTTGAACAAAGTCAGGTGGCACTTTCAGAATTTATTGTGGATATAGCATGGCTACTAAAGAAACCTTCAGTTGAAAGTTTTCAACAATTTATGAACTCTGCACAGATTCAAAGACTTCACTCTTTATTGAACTTTTTGCTACATCATGAGTTAACTGCAATTTTGGATAAAGTTTCACAGAATCTGAAAATCTTATTGGACGAAATAGAGATAAATACGGTGGTTTATGGCATTAGTGATTCTGATATGAAACTATTACAAGAATGTATGGACCATGTCAACTGTATGCTTCATAGAAAAGTTAAGATAAGTGATGATTTAGCCCTTCAGTGC
Organism: Croton laevigatus; assembly: GCA_949640765.1. Taxonomy (NCBI): domain Eukaryota; kingdom Viridiplantae; phylum Streptophyta; class Magnoliopsida; order Malpighiales; family Euphorbiaceae; genus Croton; species Croton laevigatus. The sequence continues at coordinate 7,370 of CATIWJ010123280.1, read as the reverse complement.
GCATCCACTTCAGAGGAAGGAGGCTCTGAAAGTGACAAGCCATCAGTTGCTCCATTCAACAGTGAGGTGAGTCTGTACGTTTTTGTATTGCAGGTTATTTATTTGTTTATGGTTTCAACCTTTAGAAATCAGAATTGAGAAGATCATCAATCAGCAGATACTTTGACATTTCTTATGTTTTTCACATAGTTTACGTTGGGTACATTGAATGGGATGGAATAGGGGATGGAATGGGGAGTCCGATTTAGTCTTTAAGAAATTAAAATTTATATCATTTGTCCCTGAAAAATTACAATTTAGTCCTAAGAAAATATTAAATTGCAATTTAATCCTTATAAAATTATAGTTTAGCCCCTTGGAATGAGGATTCTTACTCTCCATACAAATTCCTTTTCTATTCTTATCCCATCCATTTATTTGTAGCTTTGTGCTACAAAACAAAGGAAAATGTAATAGTTATCCCATTCTGTGTTATTTAGACATCTGAAACAAATCGGTTCTTCCTGAAACAAACAAAAATGATATTTAACAGAGCAATGGCAAAAAGAATTATGGTTAGTTTTTGAGCCTTGGACTTTCGACTCCCTGCCTTTGAAGTGCATCTCATGAATCATTTCAGTGTAATCTTGTTTGATTTCTTTGATTGTGTTGTGTTTTTTCTTTTTATTATCCCATTTTAGTTTTTGGAATCTTGTTTCTGAAATCAAGGAATTGGTTTACATGGTTCGGCTTCCTAATGTTTGGGTTTTGTATTTATTTAACCTTCTCTCTCTTCTAGCTATATTATCGAATTGCATAGCGTCTTCGTATTGTTTAACGAGCTTCTGTGATCTGTATCTCAATGTTTTGAAAATCCCCATCTAATAATTACTCTTCAAAATAATTTGTACCAGCTTTTGTAGGTAATGGGTGTTTTGCATAAAGTACTCTATTTTTGTGTTCCACCAAGGTTTAAATATGTTTATTTATTTATTTTTCCTTCTACAGGATTTAGAAAGCAACAGAGATTTGAAGTTGGGTGTATCAAACTCATCTGCTGTCATTAAGAGCGAAAAGATTCCACTATTAAACGGAGAAGTTGTTATGGATGTGAATATTGCCAGAAGGCCAAACAAGTCATGTAGCATGATTCTTTCTAACAGAATCATAAAGTCGCATCCCACCATATTTTTAGTTGGCATGGTTGCTGTATGTCTTGGAGTATGTGCTGTTCTTCTCCATCCTAACCAGGTTAGCAAATTTGCAGTATCTATTCGCAGATGCTTAACCCACAGATTTTAGATGCTAAAACAAGTCTTTCTACATGAAAATGATCCCCATGTACTACTTTGCTTGTACTGTAAATTCCCTTGTACACTAGAATTAAATCAAATCATCTATCGGCCTTGAGCAATTGCATGGAGAGCTTAATTTTTTACTGAGTCATTGTTAGCTGAATTAACCTCGATCATGGTATCTCTGAGAGCAGTCTATTTGGATGGTGCCTCCACTGATTGTATTTTTTGGCCGAGACAAGACACGAATTCTTTGTTAGGTGTGTGTATAGGTTCCACCAATCTCTGACATGTATTATTATTATTATTATTATTATTACTACTACTATTGTGTATTAGGCGAGTAATTTGGCCAACCATTTTGCTTTGTTAGCGTCTAATGGAGGTGATGAATGGTGTTCCAGTACCATAATGTGGTACAAATATTGGGATGCCTGATAATTCAAAGGCTTGTAATAATTTCTGTTTCATTCAGAATTCCCAGTTGTGCTAATTGAAGTTTGGGCCTTGTTTTAGCTACTTGTCTTTCATGCGTTAAATTTATGATCTGTACTGTTGTTCCCACTGTATTATATTCCTTTTATAACAAAAAAAGCATGACAATAATTTGTACAAATATAAATTCGGCTAAAATCATTTTTGGCCTATGTACTATTATGCTCGGGGATTTTTAGCCTCTGAGCATACTAGTGGTTTTAAAAGACCATGTATTATGTAAATTGATTATAGTCGCACCCCTAACGGATGGTGTGAATCTACAAACATTTGGCGCGTGATAGTGTTATTTGCGTCTCTTATTTAATAAAACAATGCCGTTTTGTGTGAGATAAAAAAAAAAACTTAAAATTATAGGAATCTATATTCCATGTGCGAGTTAGAGGTTTCATATATTTAACTATGCATTCTTTGTCCTGGTTACAGGTTTCATATTTTAAACGGAAATAAATTTGTCACCAAAGTTAAAATATGAAACTTGTAACTTGCACACGTGATACAACTATAACTATCTGAGCAAAAATTGTTAAAAATGCTCATAAAGAAACTTTTTAACGTTATTCATTAATCATGTCACCATCGCTTACATGTTTTTTCTATTTTCTCATTCTATTCTTAACCGTAAGACATTGCATAAATTACGGAATATCCACAACAGGGTTGATCCTTATACTTCTTTGGAAATAGAGTTAAAATATGAAGCTTGTCACATGTACACATGATACAGAGTTAAACATATGAAATATGTAACCCGTACACGAGATACAGGTTCTTATAATTTTAAATATATATTTTTTTTAACACATACAAAATGGTGTCTTTTTGTTAAATGGGAGATGCAAATAACACCATCATGCGCCAAATTTTTATTGATGCACACTTTCCGTTTTCTCATGGACGAAAGGTGTGACTATAATCTGTTTATATAGTACATGGGTCTTTTAAGACCACTAATATACTCAGGAGCTAAATGTTTTCAAGCATAATAGAAACAGGGGCAATGATTTTGGCCTATTAATTCTGTGGGAAAGTAAAATGTATGTGAGGGTGATTATTGATTTATCTTGTTTACAAGGAAAAATAATTTAAATTTAAGAACAAATCCAAAAGCTATTTTGAAAAAAACTCAAAATTGTTCATACTAGTTTTATTTTTATTATTGGAGGGGTGGGACAGCAACACCGCTATCTCCGGGCACAGTGGTGGTAGGGTTATCTTATCTATCATTTTATCGCGATTTGGAATTTTGCTGGTTTCGTTTAGAATTTAAATTGTAAAGCTGATCTAATGAAAAAATAAAAAACTCTCTCCGTTTCAGAATTATTAAGATTTTTATTATTTATTTTTAATTTTTTTTTATAATTTTTTTTTATTTTATTTTAAAAAATAATTAATTCATATTCATTCATTATAAAAATGGACCCATATATATTAAAAATAAATTAAAATACAAAAAATAAAATCGTCCTAATTTAACTAAAAATATTAAAAATCTTACTTATTTATAAACGATAATTTATCTTAAAGACTCATTTAATTTAAAACAGAACTAATATAAAAAATCGAGATTGTGCTTTGTCACTTTCTTGTGATATATAATTGATTTGGACTTAGTGGCATTGTTTTTGAATAACCTAGTCTAACACTAAATTTTTTTTATTTTATTTAATTTCGGTATACAGGTACGGCCCGTGTATTGCCACGGCATTTACAAAAAAATTTTTTGAAAATATTTATATAATATTTTAAAATTTATTTGTCATTAAATATTTTAGAGTGCACTGTCACATCTTTATCAATATGTTTTAAATATAAATTATTTTATTTTCATTACTACCTCTTTCTATCGTATGAGACTTTGTATTATTCATCTTTTTTTTTTCTATATAATTTTATTTCAATTTTACCCTAACAATTCATATCTACTTAATTTAAAAAGTGGACTCTACATATTTTTCAGCATTAACTCACATTAAATCAATATAAAAAGTGGACCTCACATGCACTAAAATTCAAATCTTCTCCCACTAAAAGAAAAGACCCAAAATTGTCCAAATCCACCCACAAATACTTTGACATTTCTTATGTTTTTCAAATCTCAACATTTTGAAAACTACCCTTTAGTTACAAGTCTCATACAATTAAAAACGGAGGTAATATTAATTTTGCACAAAATTATTCAGATTATTAATTTTAATACTTGCATAAAAAATTATAAATTTATAAGATATGATCTATGAATGGAATATAATTCATCCATGAAATTATTATAATATTTAACAGATAAATTTTTTTAAAAAATAAATTTTTGAAAACACGTACATAAAAAATTATCTAAAAATTGTGAAATTTATAATATATGATATATGAATGCAATGTAACTCATCCATAAAATTATTATAATATTTAACAAATAATTTTTTTTAATTAATTTTTGAAAATTGTTGTGAATAAGCTTAAATAATTGCTGCTTTTTTTTTTTGTTCGGTAAATATTTTTTTAAGCTGTTTATATAGTTTTTTTTATAAAGTTTTTTTAAACTTTAGTGTGTTTTATTGAAAACAGCCACTTTACTACAAAATATTAAAAATTAATAACTAGTTGTTAGATAAATAGGCTTGAAACGCGTAGAAACCGCTTTCCTAAAAGCGATATTTGCCATCACTCCTGCTCGAGTTTTGCTGAGAGATATTTACGCAAATAGCTTTAGTGGATATGATAAGCCTTTTAATTTTCTGTACTTAGTAACTAGTGAAGAAAATTGTATTGGAACAAAAAGAATTGACACATATATATAGATTTATACATAACCTTTCATCTAAAAGACATAATGCTTTGAAGATATACAACTTTACATTAAACAATGTGACTCTTTATTGTATAACTAATATTTATTAAAACACACAACTATAAAAGAAATCAATCATACATTTTCACGAATAACTAACAATCAGTTTTTATTAGTTAGTTATTTTATGAATAGTTGTGACTTTTAATTTATTTTTTTTGAACAAAATACTAACAATCCCCCACTTGTTCAAAATTAAATTAAAATTAAACTTATTTTTTATATTTATGTTTAAAATAATGTATCTTTCGATTTGAACATTATCTTAGTATAATAGCACAAGATAAAATCGAAATCTCAGGTAGCATAATAGCTTTGAACCAGTTATTCCTTATGATTTTATCGGTGTTATTATACACATAAATATTAAATTCTTTTTGTTCCACTCATAACTCGCTTAGCACTTAAATGGCCATGTGCTATCCAAATTTCATGAACTTTTATAAGAGAAACTCCTAACTCTTAATCGAAGCGGCACCACTTCTAAGTTCATATAGGTGAAATTCTTTCAGTATCTTTGTCACACTATAGATACTTGTTCTTTAAAACTGAATTTAATTAAGAGTTTCAAACTCAACCCTCAAATATGTGACAACAAGTACTTATATCTCATTTGGCCAATCGAAGTACTTAAAATTCCACTTATCAATGACTTGTTTTTACCCTTTGAACTCGCTACTACTTATTTCTTAGTATTGAGTAGGGTTGCCATCATTGGTGGAATTAATTAAGGAGTTTCAAACCCATCATATTTGAAGTTGATTTTACTAAATCTCTTGTAAGAGGTTTAGTAAACGGATCAGCCAAATTTTTACTTAACTTCACAAATGTGAGAGAGATAATTCCATCCTTAATTAACTTTCTCACATAGTCATGTCTTATACTTATGTGTCTAGACTTTCCATTATGCATATCACTATATGCTCTAGCTAAAGTGGCTTGACTATCACAAAGAATTGAAATTGAGCTCACACTATTTGATGTTAATGGAATTTCTAAAAGAAAATCCCTCAACCACTCAGCTTCTTTTGTAGCTTCTGCTAAAGCAACAAATTCTGACTCCATGGTTGAATGAGTTATAAGAGATTGTTTCTTAGATTTCCAAAAAATTGCATCGCCACCCAAAACAAACACCCAACCAATTGTAGACTTGCTATCTCCTATACTCGATATCCAACTTGCGTCGGTATATCCTTCTAAGATAGCAGGAAATTTTGAATATTGTAAGCCAAGATTTTTAGTCTTTTTAAGAAAACCAAAAACTCTATTAATAGCTTTCCAATGTTCAACACTTGGATTGCTAGTAAATCTACTTAATTTACTAACAACAAAAGATATGTTTGGGCTTGTGCATTGCATAGCATACATAAGACTTCCAATAGCACTAGCATATTCAAGTTGAGCTACAGCTCTTCCATCATTTTTAACTAATTTGATACTTGGATCTAATGGTGTATTAGCCTCTTTTATTTTTAAGTAACTAAATTTATTTAGTACTTTCTCTATGTAATGAGGTTGACTCAATACATATCCCCCACTATTTCTTTTAACTTTGATACCTAAAATGGTATCAACTTCTCTAAGATCTTTCATTTTAAATGTGGAAGATAGAAACCTTTTTGTTTCTACAATGCCCTCCATGGCATTGCTTACTATTAACATGTCATCAACATATAGACACATAAGCACAATATAAATCACAAGATTTAGTATAAATACATTTATCAACTACATTATGAGAAAATCCAAAAGATAAAATTGCATTATCAAATTTCTTATGCCATTGTTTAGGAGCCTGTTTTAGTCCATATAAAGATTTGATTAATTTACAAACTTTATGTTCATTTCCAGGTAGAACAAAACCCTCTGGTTGTTCTATATAGACCTCCTCATCGAGATCTCCATTTAAAAATGTTGTTTTAACATCCATTTGATGAACATAAAGGTTATAAATTGAAGCCATAGCAAATACAATTCGAACTGAAGTAATTCTTGCTACTGGTGCATATGTATCAAAATAATCGATACCTTCTTTTTGTCGAAAACCCTTAGCTACTAACCTAGCTTTATAAGTATGCAAAGTACCATCTGTATGATACTTTTTTTCGGAATACCCATTTACATCCGATAGGTTTAGAAGCTTGTGGTAAATCAACAAGTTCCTAAGTGTGGTTTGACATTATTGAGTCCATTTCATCTCTAATTGCATCTTTCCAAAAACTTGCATCTCTTGAAGCCATAGCTTCTTTATAAGTTTTTGGATCATCTTCCACTTGAAGAACAATGGGAATTGTTCTCACAATTTTATTTCTATCACCTTCAACAAGGTTAAAAGAAATACGTTGTGAGTTAATCTCATCTTATCCAAGTGTTTTTTATTTTCGAACTCTAGTGCTTCTTCTTAATTCACTAGGTTCATTATCAATCTCTTGAGCATTTGGTTGCTCTTCAACATTATGAGATGTCTCTTTTAGTACATATTATTTGTAGCTAATAAATGTTCAAAAAATTTCATATCTCTTGATTCAATAATTACATTAGACTCCAAATTCAGGAGTCTATAAGCCTTGCTATTTGAGGCATAGCCTACAAATACACATTTTATTCCTCTAGGACCTAACTTAGTCCTTTTAGGATCATTATTCTTATAATAAGCAAGACACCCCCACACTTTAAAATATCCTATATTGGGCTTTCTTCCTTTCCATAATTCATATGGAGAAATATTATTTTTCTTCATAGGAATTCTATTG
>CATIWJ010123263.1:0-12342 GCA_949640765.1 Croton laevigatus | reverse complement strand
AAGGAAGCTCTAAGCCTTGTTCTTGTTCCTTTTTATCCTTTGGCTGGGAGGCTTTGCACAGACAACAATGGTAGGCTTGAGATTGACTGTAATGGAAAAGGAGTTTTATTTATTCAAGCTGAAACCAATTCTGTTTTAGATAATTTTGGTGATTTTACTCCTACTTCCAGAATGATGCACCTTGTTCCAACAATGGATCATTATTTCTCTGATGTCTCTTCTTATTCCCTTTTCGCAGTGCAGGTAGTAATAAATATTCTCGACTACATTCTTCAGTGACAATTTTAATTTTTTTTTTTTTAACTAAAGTGACAATTTTTAAATAGTTTTTTAGTTATATGATTTTTTTGGTTGCCTGCCACGTAGCCAAGGCTTCTCTGACTAGTCCGTTGGTCGATCCGGGTCACACACCTGACTATAGTGTGTGAGTTTTCCAATAAGGATTTTTTGTATTAACAAAATGTCGAATTCGAAACCTTATTTAAGCGGTGTCAAGTTGCTTACCACTTGAGTCAACCCCATGCGTAGTTATATGGTTTTTAAAATATCTAAATTATATTTTTAAATAGTTTTTTAGTTATATGGTTTTTAAAATATCTAAAAGAAATTTTTTCCATTATTAGTCAGTTATGGATTTATAATTAATTTTGCGGGACCAAACCACCGGGACCAACGGGACATCAGATAACTGATTTTTTTTTGCAAAAAACTTATTTCCAATGTGGTGGTGGGGAACTTGGGTATATTTTGGAATTAAATAACTGATTTTTACAGGTAACTTATTTCAAATGTGGAGGAGTATGTGTTGGTGTGCAACTACACCATACAGTAGCAGATGGTACTTCTGCAATCCATTTTATCAATTCATGGGCTGAGATTGCACGCGGCGACTCCATTTCCGTCGCACCTTTCATCGGACGCCACCTTCTTCAAGCGCGGTCTCCACCTTGTCCCACTTTTCATCATTCTGAGTACGATCCTCCCCCGTCTATGCTTTCCTCTATGAAATCAAATCCCAAGTCTACATCTACTAGAATGCTCAATATCACGCCCGATCAGATCACGGCATTAAAATCCAAGTATATGAAAATTGGGAATAACGTGAGCCGGCCGTGCAGCACCTATGAAATCCTGACGGCTCATATTTGGCGCTGTATATGCAAGGCGCGTGGCGTATCTCATGACCAACCATCAAAACTCTACATTGCCACAGATGGACGGGCCAGATTGCGCCCTCCATTACCCCGCGGTTACTTTGGTAATGTTTTGTTTACCGCAACAGTATTAACTTCGGCTGGTGAAATCCAATCGAACCCTTTGGAGAAAACAATTGAAAAAATCCATTCTGCTTTGAAAAAGATGGACGATGAATATTTAAGATCAGCCCTTGATTTTTTAAGTGAACAGCGTGATTTAACGGCTCTGATGCGTGGTGCCAACACTTTTAGGTGCCCAAATCTGAACATAGTGAGTTGGGTGAAATTACCCATACATGAAGCAGATTTTGGGTGGGGTAGGCCCATTTTCATGGGCCCAGCAAGTGTAGTTTTCGAGGGAATGGGCTACATACTGCCTAGTGCAAGAAATGATGGAATTTTAAAGCTTATAATTTGCTTACAAGACAACCACATGGGCCTTTTTCAAAACTACCTATACGACATGTAGTTTGTTTAACCACAATATTTAATACTAGTATTTATGTCATCCAAGTCGAGCGTTTTGTGGTTTGTAGTGAGTGATCTAGAACTAGAATGTCTATTTTGTTTGTTTATTAATAAATTTTATATTTGCAATCTTGGGGCCCACTAGGAAATATTTTTGTATTTTTTGTTTGTGTGAGAAATTAATGAATGGATGAGTTGGCAGTTGACGTGGTCCATTGTGAATCAATGGAACCCGTACAATTCCAGCTGCGTATATAGTAACCCATCCACTTCATGCATTTCAAGAAGATTATTTTGTAAGGGAGTTTTATCAAAAAATATTTTTATTTTTTAAGTGGATTAATTTATCTTCATGTTTAAATTTATTAATTAATTTGATAATCTATGTATTTTTTTGAAAGAGAAATGATAATGTTTTAAATTTTTTTTAAAGAGAAATAACAATATCTTAGATTTTTTTTTTAAAAATAAAAATGATAATGTCTTACATTTTGTTTTAAAGAGAAATGACGATGTCTTCAATTTTTTTAAAGAGAAAGGACAATGTCTTGATTTTTTTGAAGAGAAATGACGATGTTTTGAAGTTTTTTAAACAGAAATAATGATGTTTTTAATTTTTTTTAAAGAGAAATGACGATATCTTAATTTTTTTTTTTAAAAAGAAAAGACATATCTTGAATCTTTTTTTAAAGAGTAATAACAATATTTTGAATTTTTTAAAAAAAAATTGACGATATCTTGAATTTTTTTAAAAGAGAAATTACGATGTCTTGAATTTTTTTTCAAAGAGAAATGACAATGTTTAGATTTTTTTAAAGAGAAATGGCAATGTCTTGGATTTTTTTAAAGAGAAATGACGATGTTTTGAAAAAGAAATAATGATGTCTTTAATTTTTTTTTAAACAGAAATGATGATATCTTAAATTTTTTTTAAAAAAAAAAAGAAATGACAATATCTTGAATTTTTTTCTTAAAGAGTAATGACAATATTTTAAATTTTTTTTAAACAAAAATGACGATATCTTGAATTTTTTAAAAGAGAAATGACGATGTCTTGAATTTTTTTCAAAGAGAAACTACGATGTCTTCAATTTTTTAAAGAGAAATGACGATGTTTTGATGTTTTTAAAGAGAAATGACGATGTTTTGAAGTTTTTAAAAAGAAATAATGGTGTCTTTAATTTTTTTTAAAGAGAGATGACGATATCTTAAATTTTTTTTTTTTTAAAAAAGAAAAGACGATATCTTGAATTTTTTTTTTAAAGAGTAATAACAATATTTTAAATTTTTTTTAAAGAAAAATGGCGATATCTTGAATTTTTTTAAAAGAGAAATGACGATGTCTTGAATTTTTTTCAAAGAGAAAGAACAATGCTTTGATTTTTTTTTAAAAGAGAAATGACAATGTCTTAGATTTTTTTAAAGAGAAATGACGATGTTTTGAAGTTTTTTAAAAAGAAATAATGATGTCTTTAATTTTTTTTTTAATAGAGAAATGATGATATCTTAAATTTATTTTTTTTAAAAAAAGAAATGACAATATTTTAAATTTTTTTTAAAGAAAAATGACGATATCTTGAATTTTTTAAAAGAGAAATGACGATATCTTGAATTTTTTTCAAAGAGAAATGACGATGTCTTTAATTTTTTAAAGAGAAATGACAATGTCTTGATTTTTTTAAAGAGAAATGACGATGTTTAGAAGTTTTTAAAAAAGAAATAATGATGTCTTTAATTTTTTTTTTAAAAGAGAAATGACGATATCTTCATTTTTTTTTAGAAAAAAGAAATGACGATATCTTGCTTTTTTTTTTTTAAGAGTAATGATGATATCTTGAATTTTTTTAAAAAAGAAATGATGATGTTTTGAATTTTTTTCAAAGAGAAATGATAATGTTTTGATTTTTTTAAAGAGAAATGACGGTGTTTAGAAGTTTTTTAAAAAAAAATAATGATGTCTTTAATTTTTTTTTAAAAGAGAAATGACGTTATCTTCATTTTTTTTTAGAAAAAAGAAATGACGATATCTTGTTTTTTTTTTTTTTTTAAGAGTAATGATGATATCTTGAATTTTTTTTTTAAAAAGAAATGATGATGTTTTAAATTTTTTTCAAAGAAAAATGATGATGTTTTGATTTTTTTAAAGAGAAATGGCAATGTCTTAGATTTTTTTAAAGAGAAATGACGGTGTCTTGAATTTTTTTTTAAAAAGAAATGACGATGTCCTAATTTTTTTTAAAGAAAACTGACCATGTCTTTAATTTTTTTTTTTAAAGAGAAGTGACAATATCATTACCTCCACACAATGCTGCCTGAACTAGAAGGATGGCTAGTATAATTTATTAAAATATTAAAAAGTTATAAAATTCATATGAACTATATTTTTTAGTAGCTATTTTAGTGTTGGCTTTATATATATATAACATAATAATCTTAGTTAAAAAATTAATAATAATAATAATTTTTCAAAAGAGTAATAAAGTAATTTTAAATAGCACTAAAAGTTATTTTTCTCATACTAAAATTTATTTATTTTATTAATTTGAATTATAATAAATATAAAATTAATATAATAAAAGAATAACAAAAATAAATATAAATTATATTTAAATAAGATAAAATAATAAAATATATTATTTGAAATTTATTTTATAAGTATTTTTTAATAATATCAAATTATTTATAATTAATATTAAAATTTCCAAAAAAAAAAGATATATCATAAAAAAATCCAAATATAACATTACATTGAGTTAAAAGAAAAAACTAAATAATAATTAAAAAAACTACATGAAGGTGGGCCTCTAAAATCTAAAACTAGGTTTTTCAACAATTAAATAAAAAAAATTAATATTTGAAAAGTCAATGCGACTATTTCATTGATTGTTTGGGAGTCTCATTGTGGCAGGTTCTTGAGATCTGAGAAAATTTATTCTTCAAATGGGGAGCATCAAACAATGACAAAGACACATCCAATGCCATCTCCTTTGAGAAATTCCAAGTTTTTCCACGTAAGATTGCATCTTTAATGGAGATTTAGTGTTATAGCTACTTAAAAGTGTTTATTTTGATAATTTAGAACATTATCGCTATAACTTCATCAAGTTTTGACCAAATGATTCATTTCTTTGTCAACAAGATAATGTTTGTTTAGGGGAATACAAGTAGCTTAAAACTTAAGTAATGAAAGTGATATAAAGTTGGATAATTATGAATTTAGTTGATTGTTTAGACATAGAGCTAGCTGAATCTGATCAAATCCCATAAGGAAGAATCAGATTTTGCTCTTTCAGTCATATTTTTCACTAATTTTGATGCATTTTCCCTTGTCTGATTTAATTATGTGCATGTTAGATGAAATATAAGCCAATTTTACCATTGAAACTTGTTCACAGATTTTATTCTTAATTCATTTGTCAGCATGAGTTTCAAAGATGAATTTCTTTCCATATAAATAGGGATTTTTTTTTTTACTGCCAAAGATAAGAGATGATGCTTTAGGAACACAAAATTACAGATGTTTTATATTACTGCTTATAATGTCCCAGTCATATTTTTCTCTTCTGCATCTTTGAAATTGAAACATAAGTTTGTTCAGTTGTGCACCAATCCATGTGTATTTTAATGATATTTTCATTGCTTATGACAGTCCAATATGAGAATTTTGGTCACTGGAGGAGCTGGATTCATGAACGGATCATATCTGGTTGATAAACTTATGCAAATCGAGAAAAATGAAGTAAGCATGATTTCTTAAATGATCTAAGCCCAGTTGTTTGATTTTATGTACTGAATTTCCAGATCTCTAGGATACCACTTTGAGTTAATATGGAATAAACCACTGGCAAATATCTTGAGTTTATATCCACTTAAAATGCAGCGATTGATTTGCCAAGATTTAAAAAGAATGAGTTCGCCATTTTCTAATGCAAACTATGTGTCTGTCTAGGTAATAGTTGTCGATGTTGGATATTAATGGGTATTAATGGCATAATATTTGACTTTGTGTCAACTTTTGAGCATGATAATTTAATGGAAAATCGCGATTTGAATAATATGAAATATGTTAACATATTATATGCAATATGAGTTTTCCAACGATATATTATATGCTCAAACGGATTAAAGGTGAATGAGAAATTGAAGCTCAAAGTGAGCTTGGGACAAAAAGTTAAACACCACCATTGCTTACCCGCATGTCATGGACGATGCGAATGCCGGACCGGAATAAGCTACTACGAGACTGGCCTTTTTGTCTGAATGTGGTGAAAATTCTTTATTTATTTCTCATATTAATAAACGTTTATTAACTTTAATAATTTATGAATAATTATTAACGTGAATTATTTCTCATGTCAATAAACGTTTATTAACATTAATAATTATTAACATTTTATTAATGTTGTCCGTTCTTCAGTTTTGAGCAAACTGATTAACATCAATTGAATCCAATTTATGGATTTAAAATCATCTTTAATGCCTCTGCTATGCTTAGGCCTATATATATATACCTCTAATTCTCTTCATTCTTTACACGAGTAGCAAATATTACTTTCCAATCTTCTTGGTTTTCATCTCATTTGCCTCTTTGTTTTTGTTCTCTCCTCCTCCATTCTTTTTACTCCATAAAGTTCCGGTGATAAGATTTTGCCTCGGTTCGGTTCGGTTCGCTTACGTAGCCGTTGTATCTTGAGAGACGACTACCTACGCAGGCAATAATCGTCTTAAAGAGACTGTTCGTACAGGCCTCGGTTATTCTCCTACTTCAATATTCCGGTTAAGGTTTATATTTCTTTATTATCTTTATTATTAGTTTAATTACATGTTATATTGTAATTTTATTTGCTGTAATTTATTTTTTCTTATGCAATTTCTATTCAATTGTTTAATTAAATAATTGTTTAGTTATTTAATTATTTATTTTCTGCCTAACGGATCTAACGATCGATAACTACTTTACTAGATCAAAGGACAATCTTAAACAGTGGATTGGCCATCCAAGATTTGAGCTTATTCACCATGGTATGTTAATATATTCAGTTACTTATTGACTTCAATTATTAACTATTACTCCTATTAAAATGCTTTCTAAGTTATAATCATCAATTAGGTCCTTGAAAACTAGGGATATCGTAAAATCTTCGGTTTTTGTAAAGTTTGAAGTTAGGGGCAAATAGTCATTTTGTTGTCTTGAAAACTTTTGAAGTGAATTTGGTGTTCTAAATATCTAAATGTTAATCTATATATTATTACGAGTATTTTAAGTGTAATATTAATATTGGTCGGATTCGAAGTGTACCAATCTATTTTGAGTGTTTCGGTATCTATCGCAAATTTTGGAGTCGTGATATGAAGTTACTTTTGTTAAATTTATGCTTAATATAATATTTGGAAAATTTTGACTATAATATTAGTTGATTCCGAATTGAAGATTTTCGGACACTTGAATGTCATTTTATATTTTACGGTGTAAAAAAAAATTATTATTATTTGGTAGAAATTTATAAAAAAATAAATTGGAGTTTAGGAAAATTTTTATTTATCTATTTATTTTAGATGGATAAAGATTAGAATCATTTAAATTAAATTATTTATATTTATTTAGGAATTTTGATAATTAAGTTTATTTATTTAAATAAAAATATTTTGGATGGTTAAAAGTATATATATATATATATATATATATATATATATATATATATATATAATGTTAACCTAGTTCTGTATATATAAGAGTTGAGAGAAGTGTGTTTTTGTTGTGTGTGCTGCTAATAAGAGACGGCAGAAAAAAAAAAAAAAAAAAAGAGAGAGAAGTGAGTGGTTTAATGGTGGTTTTGCCTAGGGAATCGGGAAAGAGAGAAGAGAAATCAATGGAGATGAGATGAATAGCAATAAATTCTTTTATGCATCTATGTTAAAAAAAAAATTCTTTTATGCATAGTTTCTTTCTTCATTTGGTCCACCATTTTTCAGCAACATTTAAAGTAAATCATCTTTTATTTCTATCTACAATTTCATACTAAAAATTTAGTATTTGATTCATATGCCATGAGTTGCGAAATTTCAAATTGCATTATCGATATTTATAAAGGTTAGGGAATATTTTGATATATGAAATTGATTGGAGATTGTTTAGCTAGGGATTGTTTAAATTAAATTTGGTGTTGTGTATTTTCAATTAGGATGAGTAATTGACTTTTCTTGAAAATTTTTCTGCTGCTTTGATCAATGTTGCGACAGTAACTCTAAAGAATTTTATATAAAAATAGAAAAATGGTTTGCATTTGAAAATTGGGTATGTTGTTCTTCTTTTACAAGTCTAGTTTTGAAGAAAAATAATTCAGAGTTGTTTCAGATTGGTTTTATTTTAATTTGGTCTCTGCAAGATCAATTTGTTATAAAATTAATTTGGGAGACTTAGAAGTCTCTGAAAATCAAGAAAATTCTGAGTACCTTTGATAAGATATGTAACTTGTTCTTGGTAAAATTTCATAATTTTCGAACGAGCAGATTATTTACTATGAATTTTTAAAATAGGTGCTGTTGCATGAGTTTTTATTGGTAAAATATAGATTTTGAAAATCCACTTTCTAAAGTGGTGCTTTTTTATAAAATTGGTTTGATTTAACTTTTAAAGTAAGTATTTTAAGTATTGAGTTAAGTTTTAAGTTATATTTTAATGAAATGAAGTTGAGTTTTAATTCAGATATGATTTTTTTTAAGGATATCTCACCATGTAGTAAAATTGAGTTAGTTTGTATTTCAGTAAAATTGAGTAAGGTTGTTTTTAGTATTTCAAGTTAAATGGCAGTAGTTTATTTTAAGTTAGTTCTAAGTTGAAGTTAATAACTTTTATGCATTTGAATAACTTGAGTATTGTTTATGAAATTGTTTGATTGTATGTACTCATAGCATTCATGAGCATGCATATCCATATTGTATTAGGAATGTTGTTAATTCTTGTTTTGTCATTAAGAGGTTATCCTTCTTCGTGTTGGTTTGGAAAATAAATGGGCGTTTCTCTTACCGGATTTCGAAATAAGTTTCATAGGTGTATTTATTTTGTTTGTGACGTGCTATTTGTAGTACTATATATATTATATAAGCTCTTCTTATATATTATCCTTTCTACTTCGATATATTATATTCTTTCTTTACCCAAGTCTGCTTGTGATTAGGAGACAGGGAAATGTATGTAATTGATATACTTTTGTTAATTATTTGAATTTGACAATATTTGTATTGTGCGATGGTGTGTCATAAAGGGACGGATGATTCTAAGCCGAGGAGATTCTTGATTCTTGATTTTGGATATATGTTTGTGATTAAGACTATGCATGTTTGACTCTTGTGGCTAAAATAAGGAAGTACTCTTGACTCTTGTTATATAAATTATTTTTGATTCTTATGGTTGAATGTATTCAGCAAAAATTTGGTGGCCCTGACACACCATCAGATTTGAATTGTTTGAGATTGGTTTATTTTCTATTGATATTCTTGCTTAGATTGTTTTCCCTACCTCTGGTGGACTTACTAAGCGCTTATATATAACGCTCACATCCATATAGATTGTTTTGCAGGTTTCCAATATTCCGCTGCGACGAGAGTCAAATTCTTTCTTCTTGAGCCAAGCATTCGAGTCGAGTTAGTTAATTTGATTAGTCTTGATAGATTTCTATTCTAGTTGATTTCCGGATTGTAACAAGAAAGAAAAATATAACATTGTTTCAGTTTACATTTGTAATTTAAAAGAAATTTTTACATAGTGATTTTAATATATTTGCATTTTAGTTATTGACTTTTAAAGGTTTGTGTAGTCAAATTTCGGTCTGACTGCACGCCGGTCATTGACCCCAGATTTGGGTCGTGAGAGATATGATATAATATTATCCTGGAACTTAATTGTAATTTGTCTAGTCATTGATCTAAAAATTTTACTGCCTTTTTTTTTTCATCAGGCATGTCCGAAAACTGTTGATTTTGAAAGGTTTTTATAGTGTGTGCCTGAAATCTATAATCTCTTGGTTGCTAGCTTGAGAGTTACTATCATTAGATAATGGCACTTATTACATTCTAAAAATAGGTCAGGTTGAGTAAAAGAAGCTCCATATTTGAAATACAATGAAATGTGCCTTTCTACATTATTGCTTTTCTTTATGCTTCTACTGAATTACAATTCTGTTGATCTGAATAGGGGTACATTAAGATGGAACCAAAATTAAAGAGAATAGCCTCTGATTGAGAATTGTAAACGATTTGAGGGTGTCTATCTCCCTATATGTCTGCAAGAAAGATACCACAAACTCTAGAATTGAGTTCTTGAATAAGCGGAGGCAGTGACAAAGTTAGAATTTGGGCCCCGACGACGATTTCTTGGTTACGCCACTTTATTATCAATCTTTTTAAAAGTGAACTTTACATTTATTGTCTTACAATATATTATATGTAATTTAGATAACTACCATTTATATGTACTATTTATAAATATTTTTGAGAAAATTGAAAATGTGTTTCATTTATTAAAAATAATTATTTGCATGGTATTAGATATTTACATTTTTCCTAATCTTTTATCATTTTACATATTTTCATTGGTACTATTATTATTATTATTATTATTATTATTATTATTATTGAAAAATGGAAGTATATATATATTGAGCTAGTTATATGAAATACATCTAATAAGAAATCAAGAGGAGTTATTGTTCACTCCATGCAAGTAGATTCATAAGAAGCTGGTCGAGTTAAAGAATGACCTCTATTTTATTGGAAAATTTACAAAATAATTTCTGAAAATCGTAAAAATATTTTATTTGACCATATGTTTCGAATTAGCCTTATTAAAAGTCATATACTTTCAATTAAGTGATTAAATTTTCAAACCAGAGTGCTATTGGCTAATTGATGTTAAGTTGAGAGTGTTTTCGCAATAATGTTATGTTTGGGTAATACTAGAAGATTGCCAAAAGTTGAGGGTTGGGGTATGGTTTGAATTTTTTTTTCATAAACCACAAGTTGTCCTAGAAAGGTCCCAACTATGGGCTGTACTTTTAAGCCATATTCATATTCAAAATAATTTTTGTTAGAGACGAATAGATCCTTATTGGGAGATAAAATTCTGACCTCAAATTTTAAAAGATGCATGTATATATAAGTGCAATTGGGAACTCACTTAAATTAGGAAACACCGTACTAACCATACCAACCCAGGGCCGGTATGTTTGAAGTTTGAACAGTACTAACTGGCAGCTCAATTTGTTTTTGAAGCAGTAGACACCAAACGTAACTAATGTCATAAATGTCATTTATCACTTACAACAGAGCTCCATGCATACCACTTGCCAACTCAATAAACATTTCCTCTGTCCACATAAAAATAGAAGATGTAATGCTCTTTATTCTTATGCAATATTAATTAATTTTTTTTATTTTTATAATTATTTAAATTACTTAAGTATACTAATATAATTAAATTATCAAATAATTTATTAAAATCAAAATAAATTGATGAATTTTGTAAAGGAAATGTAAGTCTATTAATGTTTAGGGTATTTAGAGCCTTTGAAGCAAATAGCACATTTTATAAATTATTTATTTTTTTAAGAAAATTACATGAAATAGTACATTTTCAAATTTAATTTCAAAAAATAGCACATGGTTTTATAATTTCGAAAATAGCATTTTTGCTTTTTTTTTTTGTATTTTTATTATTATTTTAAATTAAAATGAAAAAAATTTAAAAAAAATTAATTTTCTAGATTTTCAACGTGAAATGGTGAAACCTGAGCCTTGGATCCTTTGTTTTCATCAGAATAATTATATAGTGGGACAGTAATGGCACGTCATCCACTGACGTGTCGTAACTAACAAATAGAATTAAAGTACATATAATGAATTTTAATTACCTATGAATAATTAATGTTGTATTTAATACAGTTATTTTTTATTTTTTTAAATAATTAAAATTAATGCTAAGTGTATTAATTCTATTTATTGGTGTTACCATATGTCAGCGAATGACGTGCCGTTACTGTTCCACTATATAATTATTCGTCTTCATCAACCGTCACCAACCATCTAACCTTCAACCTTCATCGTCGTCCCCACCATAGATAGATGGGAAATGGAGAACACCATCAGAAAGATCACTTTCCGACGAATTTGATGGTACCAAACTTGTCACGAGCCACCACCTCTACTGCCGAAACTCGTGGCTTGAAGAAAATTGTAAATTCTTTTTTTTGTAAAAGCTTCTGATGTTGATTTTGGTAGCTATAGAGAGAGTCTGCCAAAGATGATAGCATAATTGGACTCGTCTTCTTGAGGTCTTTTAAATATTGTATGGTTCAGTTAGTGATGTAGCCATTTTCCAATGGCAAGGAGAGAGAAAACGGATTGATTTTTACTTTTTTTTTTGCCGCATATGGCAGAGTCACAAAAAAGTAAGTCTATTTTTCGACTGTACGAGTCAAGAGCTCTCAAATAACTTATAATTTGTTAGGTTTTATTACCGTTTGAAATTTTCGTTGACTAGTGTTGCGCCCAAATTAGTACTACTTTAAGCTAACTCGCAAGTGCACGAGCCTATTGTAGTAACTATGGTGAACACCCCAAGGTCGTCTCTCAGGAGGTTGAAATTGGTTTTATCTAAATTGTTTTAACAGTTGAACTAAAG
>CATIWJ010123205.1:0-19628 GCA_949640765.1 Croton laevigatus | reverse complement strand
TCTGATAAGCTTGTTGGAAACTTAACCAAGTTGCAAGAATTGGACTTATCCAGTGTGGATCTATCTTCAATTTCACCAAATTCCTTCATCAACCTGTCTTCTTCTTTGTCAATTCTCAGACTTAGTGAGTGTGAGTTGGGTGGAAACTTTCCAGACAATATAATTCAGCTTCCTAATCTCCAAGACCTTGACTTGGGCTTTAATTATAACCTCAGTGGCTCTTTGCCAAAGTCAAATTGGAGTCTTTCACTCTACTCCCTATCTCTTTCTCAGACAAAAATTCGAATATATTTAGAAAATCATTTTTTTGAGAATCTAAAGTTTCTGCAAATATTAAGACTCAGGGGTTACAATTTCAAAGGATTTAATATTGGATTGTTTGGAAATTTATCCAAACTCCAGTATTTGGATCTCTCGGACAGTAATTTCAGTTGTCCAATTCCATCTTCCTTTGGGAACCTTGTCCAACTCCAATTTTTGGAACTTTCAAATAGCAATTTGAGCGGCCCAATTCCATCCTCCTTTGGAAATTTATCCAAACTCATAGTGTTGCATCTCAGGGACAATAATTTCAATAGTCAAATTCCATTCTCTTTTGGAAACCTTATCCAACTCCAGCTTTTGGACCTTTCAAATAGTAGTTTGACCGGCCCAATTCCTTCCTCATTTGCAAACATTAAGCAGCTCCTCTTGTTAAATATAGCAAACAACAAAATCAATGGTCGCATCCCTTTAAATGTGGGGAATATTTCTAATCTAGAAAAATTGGATTTATCCAATAATCAATTTAGTGGTCACATTCCTTCAACTATGGAAAATCTTTCTAATCTAGAAATATTGGATTTATCAAATAATCAATTCACTGGTGATATTCCAAATATGGGTAGGCTTTCTAAGGTACATGTCTTGATGTTACAAAACAATCAATTGAGCGGACAAATTCCTTCAAATATTGGTAGGCTTTCTAGTCTAAGTTATCTTGATCTAAGCCATAACAAGTTGCGTGGCTCAGCACCAAGATCAATTTTCAAACTGGTGAAATTGAGAGTTCCCATTCTTTCTTCAAATGATAAATTGATTGGAGAAATTCCTTCTGAAGTTTGTAAGTTAAAGTCTCTTGAAATTCTTGACTTGTCAAATAACAGTTTTAGTGGTCCCATTTCACAATGTTTGGGAAACTTGAGCATTTCAGTATTACATTTGGGAATTAATGGGTTCAATGGAGTATTCCCAAATAATTTTGCAAAGGGCTATAGCATGAGATATTTAAATTTCAACAACAACTTATTGCAAGGGAAAATTTCCCCTTCTATCTCTAATTGTAAAGATTTGGAAATTTTAGATCTTAGCAATAATGAGATAGATGACACATTCCCATCTTTTCTACAAGCTCTTGAGGAGCTGCGAATTTTACAACTACGATGGAATAGACTTCATGGTTTAGTGAAAGGTTGTAACTCATCTTCCAATTATTCATTCTCTAACTTGCGAATTTTAGACCTCTCCAACAACTTTTTTAGCGGACCTTTACCAATGGAATATTTCAACAAGTTCAAAGCAATGACCAACTTTGATCAGGATATGACATATATGAGGTCAGAAAATTACACTTATGATTACTCTGTGAGTCTTACACTGAAAGGTTTGGAAATCAAGTTGGGGAAAATCCAATCAATTTTCACAAGCATTGATTTATCATGCAATAATTTCACGGAAAAAATTCCAAAATCAGTTGGAAAGCTTAAATCACTCAAGCAGCTCAATCTCTCTCACAATCATCTCATCGGCAATATTGGACCAACTATTGGGGCATTGACCAATTTGGAAACATTAGACCTCTCATCAAACTTTTTCATCGGAAGGATTCCTATGGAATTGACGAAGTTGACATTCCTTGAGGTATTTAATGTTTCATATAATCAACTTGAAGGACCCATACCTACAGGCAAGCAGTTCAATGCATTTGAAAATAGCTCATATGTAGGAAATGAAAGATTGTGTGGGTTTCCGCTGACAAAGCCTTGCAATTTTGAGGAATTGACTCCTGCAGGAGACCGAGATTCAGAATATGATGAAAATGGATTTGGATGGAATTCAATTTTGAGCGGATATGCATTTGGAGTCGTGTTTGGTGTAGCAATGGGATATGTTGTGTTTAAAACAAGAAAACCTGTCTGGTTGGTGAAGTTGATCGAAGGTGAAGGGCATCGAAGGCCAAGAAGGAGCAACGGCAACCATCGCTTGTCTAGTAGAAGAAGAAGAAATTAATAGTAATTTTAATTAATAATTTCTTTTTCTTTTTTTTAGCACTCTTCATTTTTTTAATAGTGTTTTCTATTTGCTAGGTAAACGGTGGAAATCATATGTCATGAAATAAAATCTTGAGATGTGTTGGAACAAAACAGCAATGTTTTTTTTTTTTTCCTCTAATTGTTTTTCCAATCTTGTATTTTTCTTTTCCATTGTATTTTTTTTTCTATTGTTCTGTTTGGAAAATTACTTATATTTCTAGTGCAGTCCCTAGATAATTGATACTGAACCTAATCCATAAATGTTTTAAGTGAAAAAAGAACCTTAATTAGTTGGTCAAGAAAGCATTTTATCTATTTTGAGTGAAGTTGATTTTAATTTATAATAAATGCATTCCCTTATGTTACAATACCCAATTGATGGATGGATGTATTGAAAGCCTAAAATATTGTTCTTAATAAACCATTTACAAATCTAAATATATAAACATTGTTCTGAAAGATTTAAATTCATTTTCGCATATATTGACTGCAACCACCTTTTTAATCAAGTTGAAGTTTCTATCTCTCTTCCTAGACAATTCTTCCATTGTATCCGCCATTCATGCCAGGCGATGCAATACATTTTGAAGTATTTCTTGCTTATCTTCTTCATGATTTTTTTGATATGATTGTTATCTAAAAGTTCGACAACCGATTGTGGAAAGTTTTACATCATGTGCAAAACAAGATAAAGAAAATAGAAATTTTTACAACATTGCACAGAATTTCAACAACCCATGGCAAATGGCGAAACTAGACAGAAATTTCCACTACCATGTATAAATTTTCCATGACCGTGACAAGACTGATGAGACTAAGCAAAAATTTCCATAACACCTATGAAAATTTCCACGGCCCATGAGAAAAAATGTTAAACGAGGCAAATATTTCCACGACCTGTGATAAAACTATAAAACTGAGCAAAAATTTTCACAACACCCTGTGGTAAATTTTCTTGACCCTGGAGAATGTTGGAGAAAGTGAGCAAAAATTACCATAAACTTGGAGAATTTCCATGACTTGTAAACTTAAAATGTCTTAACTTATTTTTTCTTTTCGTTTCTTCTTCTTGTTCTTTTCTTTCTTTTTTATTGTTTATTTTTTAAATCATAACCACAAGAATGAACAAGAAAAAAAATCCAAAAAGAAGAAAACACAACAAGAATATCAATGAAAGATTTTTTTTTTTTCCAAATAACATGTTAGGATGTCTATACTGAGTCTCAAGATCAGTTCCAGTAGATCGCAGTTTGCAGAATTTGACTCTATATTTTAATATAAACACGAATTCATTTGTGCAGTTGAATTTGTAGTCATATAAAATTTATATTACATAGTCAAATTCTGCATACAACGATCCACTATAATTGATCTCGGGACCCAGCACATACATCCTAACATGTTATTTAAAAAATTTTAAAAAAAGAACATAAATTTGGCTGGTCTGGATGCTCTCGAATGGAAACCACTAGCCAAGCCAAAAACAAATATGACCGACTAAATTATCTCTTTACTAAAAAGAATGACTAATAAATGCTCATTGTTTATAAAAAAATCCACTCACATAATAAATTATTACAGTTTAATTGTAAAAATATTAAATTTTTTAATCAACCTATTTAAAATATTTAATATTTTAAATTTGATTCTTCACTGCATTTTATGTCAATAAAAAATTTAGTTCTTTAATTTTTAAAATACTACACATTTTAGTTTCTCAAACAACCAAATAATTAAAAAAAAGACGGAAATTAAAAGTATACACAAAATTAAATAATAAGAAATATTATAATTTTATCATTCTATTCACATTTTTGCCCCTCTGTCTTTTGAAAGATTTTTTTTATACTTATGTTTGAGTAACCCTCAGTTTTTGGGGGTGATTTGCAGATTTGGGATTAAATGATAATTTTGTAACTTAAGAGCAAAATAGTTATTTTGTACCCTTATATTTTATTTAATGCAATTTTATATTTTAAATATATTTTTGGTACTCTTGACGACGAGTCAGTTGTTTTAAGTATAATATTGCATTTTCGAATTCCGAAAATAATTTAGTCATTTCAACTGTTTTGGTATTTTGTTAATCAAAATAATGGTTAACACTGTTTTAAAGATAATAATTATTAAATATATTGCTTTTAGTATTATTTAGTTATTAAGTTAATTTTAATATTTTAAAATATAGTTAATTTTATTTTAGTTTAAATAATTTAGTAGAATTAAAAATATATATACAAATAAACCCAAAACCTAAACTGAAGGAGCAGCCGCCGATTATAATACTGCAACACAAAATTGAAACTATTTTAGTTCTTGGTTGGCGTGATGAGTGAGATGAAGGTTTTGCTATGTGGGTCAAGGAAGATGAAGGCTATGGCTAGTTTTGATAGGTTGGAGCCAAGTTTTGGTTAGGTTTATATCTCGTATACATCAATTTTACAAGCTAGTTCCTGCAGCTATTGTTCTTCAAATTTTGGATTTCTTTTTGAGGTGATTCATCTTTCCTTTTTATTTCTCTTGTTGCATCTAATTAGATCATATTAGAATTATGTAGGGGTGAATAGATTATTGATTAATAAATTTTATTTGGATTGAATCCGAATTAATTATGGTTTCTGATAAACATTGGAATTTTGGGTTTTGTATTGATTTTGGGTATTTAGGCATTCTTATATATGTTAGAGTGTTTGGATTAGGGTGCTGGAAATTTATGTTAAAGTTCATCTATGGTTTAATTAATTGAAATTGGGTGTTGAGTATTTTTAATCAAATTCATCAATTGAATTTTCTTTTTTTGGAAAAGTTTTCTGCTGACTTGGTTAATGTTGTTGCTGTGTTTTGGTGAATTTTAATTAAATCTAGAAAAATGATCTCAACTTGGATTTTTGACATGTTTGGTTTCTAGAAGTTAGGTTTCGGTGAAAAATACTTTTGGAACTTTTTCAGATTGTTATATTTTTGAAAAAAAAAGCAAATTCCTAATGATGTTAATTGAGTTGTTGTGCTGCATCAGTTTGTTAATAAAATTAATTTGAGGGACCTAGAAATCTCCGAAAATTTTGAAACTTCAAAGTAATCTTAATAATTCTGGTAGAATTTCAAAATTTTTGAATGATCAGATTATTTTCTATGAATTTTCAAAGTAGGTGCTGTTATATGGGTCTTACATGTAAATTTGTGTATTTGGAATCCGCTTTGTAAAATGTTGTTTTTATAAAATTACTTTGATTTATCTTTTAAAACAAGTATTTTAATTCTGAGATTTAGTTTTAAATTTATATTTTTACGACATTAAGTTTTAATTTAAATTTTGATTTTTCAAATATTTTACCATTTTGTAAAATTGAATGAATTTGAGTTTAGAAAAGCTTTAGTAAGGTTATGTTTAGTGTTTTAAATGAGATATATTTTATTTAATTTATTTATGAGTTTGACATGAGTATTAGTTATAGTTGGGTATTATTTATGTAAATGATTTGATTACTTGTATTCATGTCATTTATAAGCATGCATATTCGCATTATCTTAGGGGATGTTGTTAATTCTTATTTTGTCATTAAGCAGTTATCCTTCTTCTTGTTCGTTTTGGGAAAAAAAAAAAAAAGGTGTTTCTCTTATCAAATTTTGAGGTACGTTCCATGGGTGTATTTGATTATTTGTAATGTGCTACTTACTAACAGTTATACTATATATATAATAAATCTTTCTTATATATTATTCTTTTATTTCGTATAATAATATTTCTTTCACAAACAGACCTTCTGCATGTGTAGAAACGGGAAAAAGAGTCTTTGTGTTGATTGAACTAATTTGAATATTTGCTATGATGATGCTACATGTGTTTGTTATGGTGTGTCAAAGAGGGCAATGTATGTTAGTCTTCGGACTTCTGTTATTAGTCTTTGGACTTCTGTTATCAGTCTTCGGACTTCTGTTATCAGTTTTGGACTCTCGGCACAGACACACTGTATTGTTTGAATGAAATTATGCTTGCTATATTTTATTGTTATTAGGTTTTCCCGTCATTCATGGATTTACTGAGCACCTATATATAACGCTCACACCCATATAGATTATTTTGCAGGTTCTTTGTATTCCGCTGCGGCGATGCTCAAATTCTTTCTTCTTGAGCCAAGCATCCGAGTTGAGTTAGTCTATTTAGTTGTCTAGATTTTCTATCTAGTTGATTTCCGGATTGTAAAAGTTATTGGTTTTAAGTGCATTTGTACACTAAGGAAATTTTCTCACAGACTTTTATTTAGTGATTTTTATATAGCTATGCATCCTAGTTATTGATTTTTAAAAGCTTGTGTAATCAGACTTCGATCTGGTTGCACGCTTGTCTCGATCATCGGATTTGGGTTGTGACAATTTGTTTCTATCAAACATTTTTGTCCTGTTAAAAAATGATCATTATTCCTTTAATTCCCTTAATAAAATGACATGATTACCTTTGCATCATTTTCAAGAGCTTTAGGACTAACAAGCAATTTCACTTACCTTCTTCCTCGACTCAACCATGGCAAAAGGAACTTTTTTAAACTTGCCACTTCATTCTCACAACATCAATTTCTTGCAGTGAAAATGGAAAAGAAAGGGTATGGAATA
The DNA here is from genome assembly GCA_949640765.1 of Croton laevigatus. Lineage (NCBI taxonomy): Eukaryota > Viridiplantae > Streptophyta > Magnoliopsida > Malpighiales > Euphorbiaceae > Croton > Croton laevigatus. Next base: position 12,726 of record CATIWJ010123205.1, on the reverse strand, counting down.
TTTGAGACAAAACTTTTGATTGGCATCCTCAAATTCATCATACAACTACCACAGCGATGAAAATCGTCGACCAAAGGTTTCGTTAACCAAAATGTTTTCTAGTTTTTTCATTGGCAAAAGGTCGCCTATCAGAGAAACTAAGAACACCAGTAAGAGCTTCAATTCGATGGTCTCTATTCAGGGTTGTTTTGGAAACGTCCAAAAATTTTGAGGCAAAAGACAAAATAACCACCAGTTTTCAAAAAGAAGAAAATGGCACTTTTGAATGAAAATGCAAATTTGGCCATTTTAAAAAAATAATAATTTTTGATAGTTAAAAAAAAAAGAAAAATAGAAAACTTACAAACACGCAAGAGAAGACAATTAGAAACAAGATGGCAATTGCTCCACCGCAATGCCTTCGCTCAACCGATCGGCCAATGAAGGGTACCTCTTGAAAATCCTCACTCCGATGAATTGTCAGTACCCTTAGAATTAGAATCGCCGTCGAATGGCCAGAGGCCCATGAAATTGCGAACGAAAAGTCTAAAACCCTCACCAAAAAATACGATTCAAATTGCAAAATCTCTAAAAACGGCTTTGATCCCAATGGCGATGGCTATATCTATGAGATTTCAGTCGAGAATAAGGTAGCAGTAGGAGAGATTTTAGTCGACTTTCAAACGAAAATCCATCGAGTTACATAAGTAATTTGCCGGAGAAGTGAAATCACCCATTACAGTTGAGAAAATTCGATTTTTCATCAATTCACTTCATCTTCTGTTGTGTTACAAGTAGACCAAAAGCATAGCAGGCGTGATTTTAGCCTCCCGACCGAACTATGTGTGGTTGTTGTTGAATTGTGGCCAGAAAAATTGGTTTCGCTTCACCGGCAATCTCGCTGGACAATCAAGGTCGCTGGGAAAAATAAAGGCTGCCGAAAAATAGTTGTATACCCACCATATACCCTCTGTATACTTAGTAGCAACAATGGCCTTTTTTTACTATTATTTCTAATTGTTTGTTCCAAAAAGCTCTAATTGTTCTTTTGGCTATTATTTTATTTTTTAAAAAATGATATTATACATATCCCCTCTTTTTATCTATTGATGCCCTCTTTCTATGTTTTCTCTTCCAAACCACCTTTTGAATGGGCTCCTGACTTAGCTTGAACTTTCTTGAATCACTAGCTTTCTATTAACCAAAGTTTATTTCAAAATCTTGGTCTTACTAAATGTATATCTAAATTATAAGTCCAATAGCATAAAAATAATCATTAATTTCTTAAATATGAATATTCATAAACTAAATATCAAGAATTTTAAACATTCTTACCTTAAGATACTATTCTTCTACTAAATTGAACTTTAGATCTCTTGCAAATAATTAAGCTATCTAAATCCAACTATATGTCTTTGACAATCAGGGTGTGGTTTGGTTGGTCATCCTACCTTCCACGGAGATGGTAGGATGTAAAGGTCTCGAATTCAATTCTTGCCAACCACAGTTAGCACCAATTTGGTGCTGATGGGAGAGCTATCCCCTGCTGTATAGCCCTATTGTTACTCGGTCCATTAGTGACCTTCTCTATATTAAAATTAAAAAAAAATTACTATATATCTCCAAATACTTAAACTCTCGTAATACATATTTATTTTCTATTTTCTCAATTTTACCTCTATATTTTATCAAAATTACATTTAGGTCTTTTTTTTTGTTCCCACAACTCTATGCACCCATTTTTGGACAAAACCATGGAAAATTATCCACTATCCACCGATTCCAATTTTAACTTAAGGTCCTCAATTATTCTATATGTGATTTCCAAAAAATTACGTTCTAGTCCGTAGTATTAGGGGTGTACAAACCGAACCGATATTCGGTTTTCGAACTGAAACCAAACCGAATAATCGGTTAACCGAATTTCGGTTCGGTTTTTTGTTCACAAAATTTCAATTCGGTTTTTAACCGAAAACTGATTTTTGTTAAAATACCAATCTTATTGATATACAAGCCTGCCTTTACTTCTTCTCTTAAGTCAAGTAAGGCAGTATCATGTATTGACTTAGGGAAAGCACTGGGACCAGAGAAAGCACTAAAACCGGAGAAGCCGGAGTTTAGTCATAGCATTCACATTTGTACACCCCTACGTAGTATAATTTCAATATCCATTTGTACACTTATTTTAATCCATCTATCTACTACTCAAAGCTTTATTAGCTGCTGTGCAACTTTTACAGTCAGCTAATTCACCCAAAATGAGTCATTTCGTATTCAATACTAATACCAAAATATTAATTACAATTGAATTGTATTTTATAAATCACTTGTGTTAGTCATATCGCCAATCCATTCAATACTAATGTTATTTTTTATATTAACCATATCGTATTTGCATGTCAAAATCCATTTGGCTAATCCTCATTATCATTCATATTAAAATCTAGTTTTAGATTTTTCAAAACCCAATTTTATTAAAATCTTATAATTTCATAATATAGTTTTAGATTTTTCGATTTTATATACAATCATTAGTATATTATGATTTTAAGTTTTTATAATACAAAATCTTATTGAATTATGGATGAATTCAAATTTTGACAAAATTTGATTGAAATATTGAAATAAGTGGAATTAATATTTAATAAATAATCGAGTTTACAAATGTTTAAAATAACAAAAGTTCGATTATTTAATACACATATTTTTTTAGCTCAAACTTTGTAATTAAAAGACATTTTTATATTAAATATGAAAAATAATACAAAAAGATTGGGGAAGTACAGATATCTATATCATGTGTTTATTACAATTATAATATATATATATATATAACCCAAGGGTTGGTCTTTTGGTCTGGTGGTGAGGTAAATTACCAAAGACCAAAAGGTGCCAGGTTCAAACCCTTGGGGGTAACTAAAGGCAAAATATATATATATATATATATATATATATATATATATAGAATTTTATGATCCAATTTTATGTGCAGTCTAGCATAAATTTACCGAAACTTTTTCTAATAAAAAAAAAACTTATTAAAACCGCAAAACCACATGTTTCGGGATATATATGTGAAATGTGGTTTAAATGAAACAGTCCTTGCGGTTTTGCTCCGAAAACTATAAAAGTACATACTACATCCATATTTGTGAATTATTTATATTTTTTTTATATTTTTAAATTTTTAATATTTCTATTTATAGTAAATTTTATAATTATTTATTATTATTTCTTTATTAGTATAAGTGAAAAAGTAAATTTTATAAAGAATTAGTAATTATTTATTATTATTTCTGTATTAATTTTGATAAAAAGTTAATTTTATTGATATTTGTATTTTTAGGGTGTAAATAATTGAAAAAATGAGATGTAGTATTTTAATTTTTTATTTTCGTTTAACTGAAACAGTGTCGTTTTGATTTTTTTTTTTGTTTTTTACTGCAATTTCTTTGATTTAAAGTGTGCGATTTAACCCAAATCTGAATAAAAGTATCTCTTCATCGTCTTTTTACTCTTCATTAGGTAAGAAACTGAATAATCTAATTCTTATTTCTTTTATTTATTTTTCATTTGCTGAGATTTCGTTTGTGAAATGAGATTACTTCAATTTAAGTTTTGTGTGCTGAGATTTGAGTTTTGCGATTGAAATAAGAAAGATTAAATTTGTTAATTGATTTCATTTGTGTACTGAGAGCAATCCCAGTTTGTGATTACTGAGAATGTTTTTGCTTACTAGAATTCTAGTTACTATTTTTATCTCTGTTAAGTTTTTCTGTCTCCTGTTCTATGTTTATTGCGTGTTGATTTCTCTCTTGAAGGGAAATGCACTAAAGTTGAAAAATATGATTTAATCAAGGGTTTAACTACCCTTAGCTTCTAAAATCATCGATCTCCACTGGGTTTCAGGCATCTAATCTCCATGGAAGTTGTTAACCAGATGGTTAGTTTCACTTGGATCATGTTCTATTTGTTTCTGTTGGTTCTATTTTCCCCCTGACATTATTTGATCTGATTTTGAAGCTAGATTGGAGGCCTTCTAGTGAGGATATAACAGAAGGTTGCAGTGATGAGGAAAAGGTCCCTGCTTATAGAGAATCTTGTGAAATGCAAAGTGTTATTGGGTTTTACATCAAATAGTGAGGAATCTGTGTTTTTAATATGATGCATTATTTTATTTTTTGTGTTTAAGATGAGAATTTAAAACTGTAATAATTGCATAATTGATTTTATTTCTCAAAGTTCTTTAATAGGATATAATCATTAGTACTTGTCTAGTAGTATATATGGAACTAAAAGCATTAGAAACGTAGTAGAATAATATTTCAATTTCCATCATCAATTCAGTGAACTTTTCTTAAATAGTGGTAGTGTGAAGAAGATGAATTATATATGGTATCATTTTGAATGCATCTTAGCAGTTCTATAGTTTTTGAAATTCATCTTTTTATGTGTTGAAGGATTCTTGTATCTATTAAGCACAAAAAATGAGTCATAATAAAGAAATAATGCCTTTGATTTACTTTTATCATTGTACTTGGGTTAGGTTTTGAACTCAGGTGGCTTAATGGATTAGGGATGTTTTAATGGTAATTGGGGGGAGCTTTGTACTAGACACAGTTTGATGCTCAAGCAATTTTGCCTTAGGATACTCCTAGTAATAGTAATACTAACTCTACTGAATGGGGCTGACCATTGGCTTTGGGGAATCAAATGCCTTATTGAATGGATTAGCTGTCTTTAAAAATCTACTGAAAGTCCAGATTATTGCCAATGTTATGTGCTAATTTGTTCATAGTCATCAAAAAGATAAAAGACAAAAAGTCAGTTTCTCAGCTGTATGATGCATCATTGAAAACCTTAACGTTTTGCTCATTATATTAATTAAATTTACTGTGTGGTTCGCAGCACTATTTACTTCACAGCTAGGCCATGGTGACTATTCTGCTGCAAGTACAAAAAGTATTGAGAATGGTGATCAATGTTGCTGTAGACAATGATGTACTGAATTGCAGAAGGCAAATGAGAAGTTGCAGGCTGTTGAAGAATTAAAAAGCCAGTCAGGGATTGTTCTTTATTTATTTTTCTTGTTTGCCTTAGATTGGAGGTTCTTTCTTCAATTTTTCCAACTCTATGGTTCTGCTTTTACCAAGCTGTCGTCTTGGTAAATAATCTGAATAAAAGCCTGTTAAAAGAATCTGAATTGCTGCATATGATTTTTAAATTAGGATTCAATGCATTGGTTAGGATTCAATTGCTATGTTCTTCCATCATTTATCTAATGATATGTCAACTTAACAGTTCTTTTTTTTCCCCTCTTTGGTCAAATGATAGTTTGTTGTAACTACTAGTATTCTCAACGTTTTGCATATGATTATTCTAGGCTTTATTTATCTGTTTGTGAATCTCTTTTTTTTCATATATATTTTTTGAATCCAGGTCTTAGTTTTCTGATGGATTTAGTTGAACATTTGCAGACAACTTGGAGAATCACATGCGTAAAATTAACTTTCTTGAGGTTCAACTATCAGGCAATGGTGCTGAATTTTGGGAAGGATATGATGATTTGCACTACAGAGCTATTTGTGATTCTATTTGGCGAGGTGGAAATGCTAATCTGTGTTGTTTTGTTAGAGGACAAATAGGACAAACAATTTCATCTTTATTAACAGTAGGTAAATATGATACATGGTTTTGCCTCATTACAGATATGTGTCCTAATCTGATATGGCACAGATATTTAACATGTTGTTCATGATTTTGACATACAGAATGCACTTTTAAACTTCTTTTGAAAACAAAATCTTCTTTATTTAGGTAATAAAGTCCTCCCCCCATTCTTCCAAAAGCCTTTCCTTTAGTTACCCCCAAGAGGGTTTGAAGCTGGGACCTCTGGTATTTGGTGACATTACGTCACCACCAGGCCACAATCTCATTTGTCTGCAAATCCTACAGTTCACAATAATCAGGTAATGTTCTCACTGACATGTTGTTTATTTTGGCTAAAAGGTGGGCTGAAATGAGGTTGCCACGAAAGCAAGGCAAGTATAACGCATTGTACAATGTCAATTTCTCCTGTATCATCACATTCCCTACATGTGTAACATATCTGAATGTATTATCTGGTAATTGGACTGGTTTAGGTTTAGGTTTAGGTAGTTTCTTAATTTTAGTGAACAAATGTGGTTTACAGGTCATATAATCAGTTGCACCAGTGTCAATAATCGATAAGCCATTATTTCATTTATCAATGCTAGACAAATAGGAATAAGAAGAAATATCTGCAAAAGGAACTGAGTTGACAAAAGCTGAATCAATCTGTGGTTATTCCATTCGAGCCTTGCCTTTAACTGCTGTTTGCACCTCCATCTGTATCATTTTTTGAATATTGTCATTCATTCCTGCAATGCCTACATTAGAATGTACTGTTTGTTCTGCCATTGGTGCATATGATTCAGCTGATGAACTGTAATGGGCCTGAGCTCTTCTCTTCTTCTTTAACTCCTGAAACCATTGAGGATACCTAATCAACTTAAAGCATGATTCCCTGGTGTGAACATTGAAGTTGCAATTATCACAAAACAGATCTGCTTTGTCTTTCACTGTTTGTCTTGCATTTGTGTCTCCTTTATAAGCATTTCTGTTGTTGTTTCTCTGTTACTGCATCTGCTTCTGTGCATACAAAGCTGAATGCTCTGCTTTCTCAAACATTGTATTATTAATCTCTCTCTGTTTCTCAACACTTAACACCATTGAATGAGCTTTTCCAATTCCAAGAAAAGGATCCATGAGTAAAATCTTGTTTTTAACATTTTCATACGAGTCATTAAGACCTAACAGAAATTGCATCAACTTCTCATTTTCCAGGTCTAAGATTGCTTGTACTACACCACATGAACATCTATCAATTATTCCACAAGTGCATCTAGGTATTGGCCTTAAGCAAGCCAATTCATCGCAGCATCACTGCATTTGTTCTTTTATTTTTTTTTCTCTATTTAAATGTTCATACATTTATCATCTCAACACCATTCTTCTTCTTCTTCTTGATGAGCAATAAGAACAGGTTTTTTTTTTTTTTTTTGTTTTTTAATTTTTTCAGTATTCCGCTTGTTCTTTCATTTGGAATTTTTCCTCAGAAAATTTCTTTCAGTTTTAGTTTCAATTTTCATTTAACAAATTGGTATTTGATGTTGAGAAATTTGATGGGTTCCACATGTTCTTAGTCTCTGGAGAAGAAATTAAAGACTACAAGTCTATACTTCACAGTACACTAATAATTTCGAAGACTAAAAGAAGTCTCCCATCAATTTAATAACTAGTTTTTATAAAAATGATAATAATAATAATAATAAATTGGCTCTTTTTATAAAAGATAAAAACAAAATCTTCTTTATTTAGGTATTAAGGATGTGAATTAACAAGAAATCAGCTACAAGAATCAAGTTCTGTAGATCGGAAAAGAAAATCAAAATAAAAAAGCTAAGGTCCTGCATCTAATGGCCTCTGATACCATGAAAGAAAAGAAAATTGAGACAGAAAAAATTATTTTATTTTCTCTGTAATCAATATTATGTACAACTGTGTTTGCCTATTATAAATGTAAGTATGATAGCTTTTGCTGTACAAAATAATTATTCACTATGCACGTATCTTGCAACTTGTGTTTTACCCATTCTTTAATGTGGGTTGGATAGACCCGGATATTTTATTATAAATCCTAGGATTGCTATTGTGTTTCTGCGCAGCTTCTCATTCTTCTCTATTCACTGTGTCTTTCTCATTCTCTTTCTCTATTAGCACATGCTTTCAATAATTTATGTGGTAAAATTAAGTGTTACATTTTCAAAAGATTTGATTTATGTCAATTTTGTCGGAAATTAAATTCTAGTGTGTAAAAGTAACTAAATAATTGATAAATTAAATTCTAGTGTGTAAAAGTAACTAAATAATTGATAAATTGGGGTTATATCCCCCCAACTACTCCTTTTGAACATTATAAAGAAATTGCAAGTATGTGTAAAGCTGTCTAGTGATGTGGATTGGTCCATCCTCAAATCATATTATTAGATGAATTGCAATACATCTTTGCATTTATGATGTTTAATTTTTCTATATTCATGCACAAATGAAAGACGGGCATAATACCATTCGTCAAATGCTCATTCATTTTAGGCTACCAACTGACCCTACTAATTAATTTTAAAAAAAAAAAGGCTTTGCATCAATTTCATAATTTAACTTACTAAAATAATTAAGGTTATGACAATTATGAAGGATAATAATAATAATGATAGCTTCTAATTAATCAGCATATATTGTTTATTAATCGCTTATTAGTTCGATCAAGAAATCAAGTCACAAATTTAAGCAGTTTATGCTTCATAAGCAAATTGTAAGTAATAAGTAAAACAAAATACTGATTTAGGTAAACACTTTGTCCCTTAATTGTGTGGTTGGTATGAATTGAATTGAGACTTCCACATTCTATACTTGTCGTGTAATGTATAATGACCAACTATCCCTTAATTGACAAACTAGACACTATATTAACTAAGAATAATTGAAAGATTGTGAATAGAGGACTTGAAAATTTTTATTTGTGAAAAATTATATTTTTATTGTGGAAAAATTATGTTTTAGATTTTCGAAGTACTAGAAATATTTCAGGGTTCATTAACTTATGTCATTATCATGAGCAAATGTTTGTTTGACTTGGTCTATTTCTCTATCCAATTCACAATTAGGGAAAAATTTAAGGGATAAAATAGGAGTATGAAACTCAATTAACAAACATTAAGGAAAACGTATGCAATTATTGGATGATAAACTAAGTTTTTAAAATCATTTACCCGCGTATTTTTCATCATTTCAACCAATTGAGATAATATGAAGCATACCTGCTTTATTTGAAAGAAAAAAAAAACTTCATTGTAATATGCATATCATTAAATTATTATATGTTTAATACGTTCACTTTGATAGAAGGTTATATTAATTAAGAAGATTTTTTTTTTTTTTGGAAAAATAATCGAGAAGAATTGAGAGATTGTGAATAGAAGACTTCAAAATTATCATTTACGGCAAATTATAAATCAAGATCAAGAAGATTTTTTTTTTTTTTGAATAATCAAGAAGAATTGAAAGACTACGAATAGAAGATTTGAAAATTTTCATTTACGGCAAATTATAATTTTAGCGTGAGAAATAAGTGCATATTAATATTTGTTTGGAATTTTGGTGATTGGAGGTCAATGAAGCGTATCTTTTGGACAAAAGTTCATCCACTAGTGTGTAATTAGTAAATTTATTAAATTCATTAATATTATAATCTATTATTATACAATAAATTGATTTTTTTTATATTTCAAAAATTGTAGAATCCGGAAGTTCTGAGTTTGATTTCTTCCGATGATACATATTATTAATTCTATGGTTTTTAATTTTAGTCATATATTCTTTATATATAAAATGCTAAATGAGTATGGGTTTTTTTTTTCCCAAACAAAAATGTAACTACAACAAATAGTTCCTTAATTTTTTTTCTCTCATTTTATATAATTCTAATCCCAAAGAAATATAACTGCAAAGTCAAATAAAAAAAAAATATAATACTGTTAAAGAGAGTATAATATAAAAAATAATTAATGATGAACGTGATCGCTAAAATATAATACTACTTCCGTTTTTTATTGTATGAGACTTTTTCTTAAAGGGTAGTTTTCAAAATGTTGAGATTTTTAGTATTTATGGGTGTATTTTGACTATTTTGTCCCTTGTCTTTTAATGGGAAAGATTTGAATTTTAGTGCATATAGGGTCCACTTTTTATATTGATTTGATGTGAGTTAGTAGTGAAAAGTATGTGGGGTCCACTTTTTAAGTGGATATGAGTTGTTATGGTAAAATTGGAAGAAAATTATGTAGAAAAAGAAGAATAAATAGTACGAAGTCTCATACAATAAAAAACGGAGGTAGTATATAATAATGGAATGCCTGAATATTAATCTTACAACTATTTTTATTATTATTTTTTAATAATAATATATTTTTCTATAATATCATTATTTAAAGAAAAATTATAATTTTGTATATATATTTTCACTTAATCTACATTCTTATCTATCTATTTTTTGAAATAGAATTTTTTATTCGTGTGTTTTGTTTCCTTCATACTCTTTTGTCATTCTGTTAACTTTTAACAAATTTTCTGATAAGTATCTTAGCAAAGGACAGAGTTATCCTCTATTATGGGCTTAGAGAAAAAAAAGTATGGACCACAATTGTAATTTCAAATTTTAATTTTAAAAAGTTAAAAAAAAATGAAACACAAGAAGCAAAAACAACGAAGCCGATAATCGCGAGCCGGTCTTTACATTGCCGTCTGAGTTGGCGAACATCCTTGTTACCAATTAAGAACTTGAGTCATGCATGAAGATAACAACCGAACTAAGCTGCCAATATACGAGTAACAAAAATTAGTATATTGAAATCTAATTATAGGCATAGATTTCCTCAAAAAGTTAAACAGGAGAAAAGCTTATTCTACCAATTTTTAGGTAATAGAGTTGGACAAAGCTTATTTTGGAGGGAAGGATTTCTCCGGAGTTAGCAAATTTGATAATGCTTCAACTGCTCGGTGAACAAAGCATTTTATCATTCTTTCTCTCCATGCCGGCTTAATACAAGCCCAACTTCTCTCGAAATTAAACAAAGAAGGGAAAATTGAAGGTTAAGAAAATGCTGCAAAATTAATCGGGTTATTAAAGCGTTTGAAAATGGTCAAATTCATTTTTTCATATTTTCAGTCGTCCACGTTGTAGTACTTGGCCTAGTAATAAGCTGATATGGTGATATATTTCGTCTTTGGTATCTTGAAGTTTTAAATTTATTCAATTTCAGACAATTAGACCACCTCATTGTAATAATTTAAAAAGCCCACAAAATATACAGTGAAATTTAAAATAAGTTCATTTTGTGGTAAGATTTTTAAAAAAAATTCGAAGTTTGGAGTGAAAAACTCCATGTGGCCAAACTTATTCTTTCTCCATTTTGTAATTACATTTTAAAAAAAAAACATAAAGGAAAGATTTAATTAATTGGTCACACAATAAGGAGTTTGGCATTTATCAATAAATATTCAAAAGAGATTTAAACTAGTGATCATTAAGTCATAGTACAACATAGTAACCACTTAGTTAAGCTCTCAACCCTATTTTATAATTCTTTTTTTATAGTTTTATGTTTATCTTGAAACATGATTTCTTAATACCAAAATTATATATTTTTATAGGAGCAAGCTTCAGCCTAATTGGTTAAGGTGCTGAGCTTCTCCCGGCACGACCCGGGTTCGACTCCTACCTCTCTTCCCCCTTAGATTAGGATAGATTTAGGGATATCTATGTTTAAAAAAAAATTATATATTTTTATTTTCTTAATTACTTTTTAGAAATTTTTAAAAGAACTCAAAAAATTTTTTTTGGCTCATTCAGCCATTTTGGGCCAAACGTAGACTTGCACAAGTCATAGAATAGTGGCCGATTTTGACGCATAGATTCTTGTTATTCACTAAATTTGGACAGTATTTCATAAATTGAACCAAATAAAACGCATATGCAATTAAAAATATATCCATGAATTATTTTAATTTAATTGTAATATCTGTATATTTAAGAATGTATATAAAAAAATTTCTTGAATGCTAAAGTTTATTCATTGTCTAGCTAACATGAGATGATTATTTAACTTAACTTGATTATTAAATATAGGCTTGACAATCCATAAATTTTATATAGTATAATTTTTTAAATTTCATTTCATTATTTCTTTTTCTTATTTACTTCTTACAAGTTAGAAAAAAAACAAATAAAAAGAAATGTGTAGGAAAAATCATGGCATTGAAAAATCTTTAGAAGTTATTATGATAGGACCCTTTGAAAATGAAATATAGAACAAAATTTCTTATTTATTGATAAAGTAAAACATACGTTAGAGAATAATGTTTTTGAAGAAGGAAGTAATTAAGTGATCTATAAACAAGCAAATATAAAATATTTCATACAACATTAATTTATTTATTAATTATTGTTATACTTATTGCTATATTACTCATACTGTTTTTAAATTTTTTTTTTTAAATTTTATTGGGTTTAAAGGTACTTAAATTAAGAAGACAATAAATATAATTAGATTTCAACTATGGAAATCCACAATTAAATTTACAATAATCCCCACTATACATTAAGTTTTAGTTTTATTCTATCACGGTAGTCTATAATTTTCTTTTAGGGTCAATTGTAGTCTCGAATTTTAAATTCTGCTATACTATTTAGGTTTTTTTTTTTTATAAAACATAATGTTGCTCCAATCCAAATAATGATTTCCTAACCCTAATTGTTATGATTTCATTGCCCTAAACACCTAATTAATAAAAAGACTTGAACAATTAGGACTCTCAAGTGTTCTTGAGGTTAATGATTTGAAAGGAGTCTCTAATAACAGGTTACAGCAATTCTTCAAATACTTTTAGGCCAAACGAAGACTTGCACAAGTCTTACAAAATAGTGATGGATTTCGACAATGAATGCAAAATTTAGAAATATCTTCGTGGACGGATTATTTTCATTTGATTGTAATATTAATAGTAAACTGAAAAATATTTTTAAACAATTTTCTCTAATTCTAATATTTATTATTTAGCAGTGATCTATTGAATGCTACATACGTTTCAAAAATAGTATCACATCTA
>CATIWJ010123173.1:0-29910 GCA_949640765.1 Croton laevigatus | reverse complement strand
TTTAGAGTAGAGAGTTAGTTTGGCTCTCTACATGTAGAGAGTCAAATCAACTCTCTAATCTAAAATATAAATATAGAGAGTCTATTGGAGACTTTTTTTTTGGATTGACTCTCCAAAATAGAGAGTTTTACTTAAATAAAGAGCATATTGGAGATGCTCTTATAATTATATATATATATTAACATACTTATATAAACTCACACACACGGATGTGATAAAGACGCTCGATCCTACTCCGAATAAGGTGTTTAATGTATTTTTCAGCAAATTAATAGAAGTTTTGCAGTTATTAAGATGGAAATTGTAAGAAATTTTATGAACATGAAACAAAAATACACTGTTTATAACATTGAAATTCTATTTGATTTCAATGTTCTTTTATGGACATAACTTTGAAATTCTATTTCTAATAGAAACAGGACAAGGATTTAGTATAGTATACAGATATAAATAGGGAAATTTTAGTAAGATTTGTTATTATATTATGCTCTATTCTGTTGTTAGATATAATACAATTTGATATTTAACAAGAATTATATTGCTTGATAATTGGGATTGAGATTGGCCTACGCGATTAATGGTCTATCACTGGTGCCAAAGTAATCCCATATGCCCATCTCCCACTTTGTAATTAGGTATTGATAATTATAAATATCCTTCATGGTATTCAAATATCCATTTAGGGGAGGCGGTTACTCAGAGTATTGCATTTAATTTCTCAAGTTAATGAAGTATTTACTTAGTGATTTTTAATTTAATATAAAATATACCTAAAAAAAATAAAATAAAATAGAATATTTATGTAAAAAAAAATTATTTAAAGATAAAATTGTCTTTTTTTATATATTTTTTAAATTTTTATTAATTAATTATGTTTGCTTTTCATATTTATAATAATTTTTTTTATCTTTTCAATTCGATCATTTATTCATAACATACATAAATATATATTGAATTTTTTTTTCCAGTATTAAATTACTGAATTTATTAATTAATAAATAAAATTTCTAATAGTATTAATATTAATAATGTATTGTAATTAGAAGTTCATATTAGCATTGTATTTTTATTAGATTTATTAATAAATAAATAACAATTTATTAATATATTATTGTATTTTAATTAGGAAATTTAAAGCAACATAATATTAATATTATTAGTATATTCTTATTAGAAAATTTGATTTGAATGAATAGGAGGTTAAAATATAGAGATTTATATGAAAAGAGAAGAGATAATTCTCAAAAAAAAAAAGGATAATAAAAATTTGAATTTTTTGTTTTGTAAAAGAAAAATTTTAAATTCAAAAACAAAAAATGAAGTTTAAGTTAGCATATATATATAAGGTCGGTCCATGGAATTCCCATGCTAATAACTGAAAAATAAAAAGGAGGGGGAGCAGGGGTAGTTTGGACAATTAACAACCGAATCAGCTGCACAGTCTCTTGCCATTGATTTCCAGCACAGAATGAGATGCAGTGAGAGAAAGCGAGCGTTTAACAAAAGCAAAATTTACTAAACAAACAATGCTGCAGACATAAACAAGAAGAAGAAAGGTGAAACTCCATGAAAGCTTCTTTTCAAGCTTTTCTTCTTCTTATTGTCATTGTAATTGGTGGATTTAACTTTGCAGATAGAGATAAAGATAGAAAGAGATCTAGCACTAGCATAACTCTCTGCTCCTACTTGCTGCTATTTCTTCTACTATCACTTCACCCACTGTTTCGAATTCTCATTTCCTTTTGCTACTGATTTTCAGGTATCTATCTCTCAATGTATTCCGAATTTATTCTCGATTCAGTGATTCAAGTTCCCGCGGTTTTGCTAGATCTTTGCCATTTTATCTCTGCGGTTAGAATGTAGTTTCTGGTATTTTCCTTTTCCTGATTTGGGCGATGGATTTGTGGTTTTTTTTATTTATTATTATTTGAGAAATATAAATAATTTCCATTTCATTACTAGAATGTGTTTTTGAATCTTAGATTTGTCTTTGTCTGAAATGTTAACTAAATTAAAAGAAGAACAAATCCTTGCAGAATGAATGGTTTGAGTGTTGTCATTTGGTTTATTAAGCTTTGTTCAAAATTCAGGATTTGAATTGGTGTTAAATGCAGGAGTTTGGTTATTTGGGTATTTTACCCAATTGGATTTTGCTTGTTATGCTCTTTGGGAGTGAAATAATTCGATTGAAGCATCATCAGAGATCCAATTGCATCTCTTAAATTTCTGGATGTGTTACTGATTCATTTTTGAATAATTTGTTAGAACAATTTTTCCCTTGCATTGTTTCGATCCTTGGGATGTTGTCATTATAACTTAGAAAATGGTAGCATCTAATTTTATGTTCTTTTCTTTCTAATCTTTGAATGCTTATTTCTACTGGCACAATGAATAAGAATAATCAGTTCAGGCCTAGGTCAGTACAAACCATTTTTCCTGTTATAATCTATATTTACCAAACAATTTTACCTCCAATGACATTGGATCATGAAGCCCAACTTTATATCACATTTAGACTTCCTAGACAAATGTTTTCCTTACCACATCTTTATGAGATTTTCTTTTATCCAGGTGGGTAAATGGTCTTAAACTTTTAATACTCCCTCCTATTGGTTTTTCCTAATGATACTAAATTTAAAAATATCTTGGAAAACTCTGAATTCTTACAGGTTAATTTATATTGGGACATTTTTCCTGATGAGTAATCTGCTGACACTGTTCATGTGTTTTATTATTTCAGCTGCTGAACAGCCAGCTACTTGATTTAAAACTAAGATTTTTGTTTTATTATTTCAATATTTAGGCACATTGCACATTCACGAGATGTGAATTGTTTCTCTATCTGTAGTTTTTCGCAGTTCATGTAAGGTATGAAGCTCTATAGGCTGTCTATTGCAAATTCTTGCTTTTTATCAATGTAGCTTTTTTTTACTTGTTTCCTTTACTTCAAATTTTAAAAAGGTGTAAAGAGCTTCAACAATATATCCTTTTTCTTTTTCAATTTCAGCTGGATTTTGAGAATCATTTCAGCAAATTATAAGGTTATTAAGTAGTTTCGTTTGGATTCTATTAAGAAGCTCGATGGGTTCCAGATACCCATCTCATCAGCTCGGCAATGGCCTTGTTGTGTCGGGTAGGCCAGAGCAACCAAAAGAAAAAACTCCTACAATGAGCTCAGTAGCTATGCCATATACTGGTGGTGATATTAAGAAGTCAGGAGAATTAGGTAAAATGTTTGACATTCCTATGGATGGCTCTAAGTCAAGGAAATCTGGGCCAATAACTGGCGCTCCATCAAGGACTGGATCTTTTTCCGGGGTTGCTCCACATTCAGGTCAAATGATGCCTAATGCTGCTCCCCGTGCTGGCTATTCTGTGTCAGGTTCCTTATCTTCTGGAGGTATGCCTGTTTCAGGTTCATTAAAGAAGTCTAGTTCTGGACCACTGAATAAGCACGGGGAACCTGTAAAGAAGTCGTCTGGACCTCAATCTGGTGGAGCAACACGTCAAAATTCTGGTTCCATTCCTCCGGTTCTCCCTGCAACCGGTCTTATAACATCATCATCAGGGCCCTTAAGTTCTTCTGGTGCTCCTAGAAAAGTATCAGGTCCTTTAGATTCTACAGGGCCAGTAAAAATCAACAGCTTCTCTATTGCTCATAATCCAGCAGTGACCACTCTTAGTCAAGATGATGATTTTTCTTTCATAAAGAGCTTCCCAAGGACTGTATTATGGTTGGTGATTCTGATATTTGTGATGGGGTTCCTTGCTGGTGGTTTTATTCTTGCAGCAGTTCACAATGCCATTCTCCTGGTTGTTGTTGTGGTTCTTTTTGGGTCAATTTCTGCATTATTTGTTTGGAATATATTTTGGGGAAGAAGAGCTATCATAGAATTTATATCTCAGTATCCTGATGCTGATCTTAGAACTGCAAAGAATGGTCAATATGTGAAAGTCTCTGGGGTATGCTCTTGGAACTTACTTGTTTACTTATTTCTGTTAGTTTTACTAGATGTAGATTGGATCTTTTTTCCCTTTTTTGTTAATTGTGATATTTGAGCATTGCCCTTGCACATGATTGATTTTTTTAACCTGCTAATATAACTGTTCAGTTTTTTACACAAGACTAGAAATCTCATCCTATTGTGCACACAACTGCTATGAGGTCTCTGTGATTTACAAATTCTATTCCTTGAAAAGTTTGGATGAGCATCCAATACTTTTGAACAGTGTTATTTATTAGATGAGTTGCGTTGTAGGAATTAAGTTTTTAGTTTAAAAACTCATTAAGATTATGATTTCAATGATGAATATAATAAAAGCTTACAATCTTTTGTTGGCTTTCCGTTTGTATTGTCCAATTTTTCCGTGAAATGGTTGCTTGATTGAGTTGTTATCAATATTGTGATTATAGTTGTAACAAGTGGCAAGAGTTAATCTAGTTGAGAATTTGAGACTACTTTGTCAATTTATCTGAATACTGTATGTCGTGATTTTAAGAGTTGTACAAGTTCTTATTACTAATTTGGGGAAGATTCCAACTATCAACTGCTACAGTGGACATTATCTTCTCCAATTGAATTTGGGTGACTGGTTATTAGGATGAATATTAGTATCGTGCGGGAATTTTTCTGGTTTGTTGTTGGAGGGATTACACTTGTGAAGTGTGAATAACTCATGAGTTATAAATCATGAAGGAGTTGTGCTTTGTTCTGGTACATGTATTGGGATGAGCCTTGACTGGGATTGGAGAAATGATCTCAAAATTTGTTTCTTTTGCAATAGGAAATGGCAGCATCATTCAGTTTTTGCTTGATGTTTGATCCTGTAACGAGATCTTAAATCTAATTGTTTATTCAAGAATTAATGAATTATTTTTTTGTTGTTGTTGTGTTATGTGCAATGTGAATTTGTGATTTTCAAGACCAACACACAAACTAAGATTTAGACTCTTTGGGGTTTGATTTATTGGGCATCAGAACATTTGTTGGAAAGCATCTGACATAAGGAAGCTTTATTTTGACTTCTTAATATAGTTGACCAGTGGTTCTGCATATGTAGGGTTTTGTTGTCAAAGCACATTGCTATTTCACTCACTCTGGGGAAATTTTGGAGACATGATTTTAATTAGGAAAAACATTAGTATGCTGATTTTGGATGCATAAATTTAAGTGGTAAGACAGGAAGCATCTTTTGTTACACTGTCTTGTAGCCCAGGCACCTAGTCTCTCTTCTTTTTTTTTTTTTTATTGGGAAGTCTCAACACAAGGGATGATAGGAGGGATAATCTAGTTTTGCCTGCTCTATGGCTTGTGTGCGCGTTAAGGAATGTTGTGTTAAGGAAGGTCATGGTGGCATTTGTTTGGAGGCAGAGTCAGAAAAATCAAATAAGGACCTCACCTAATTGGTTTTTGGCAAATGGTTGGAAGAATCAGTGGTCCTGTAATTCCTCCACCTGTATCAATTTCTTGGATGATTTACATTCAATCACTTCTGTCTCCTAGCTTAACATCATTATAGAAGCTATATGCTTTTCATGCATGCATTATCTATATCGGATTCTTTTCATGGTTTTGAAGGATTTCTAACATTTGTGGTTTAAGGTCTGGCTATTTCTCATGTGGTCAAATCATAATTTATTTTTCTTTTACCCTTCTCCTATGAGTATTCATTTGACATTGATCTTGTAATTACTGAAGGTTGTTACATGTGGTAATGTGCCTTTGGAGTCATCGTTCCAAAGAGTTCCCAGATGCGTATATACATCAACGAGATTATCCGAGTATCGTGGATGGGGCTCAAGACCAGCCAACCCTAACCATCGCCCTTTTACATGGGGCATAAGATCATCAGAAGTGAGCATTTGAAATGCCCTCTCCTGTCATTCCCTCGCTTCTGAAGAGTTTCAATTTTATATGATCTAAAGATTGTTTCAAATTACAGCATCTGAAAATTAATGGTAATCTTGATTTTACAGAGGCATGTGGTTGACTTCTACATCTCTGATTTCCAATCAGGGCTAAGGGCATTGGTCAAGACAGGCAGTGGCACAAGAGTAACTCCATTTGTAGATGATTCTTTTACTATTGATATTGATCCTAAAAAGAAAGAATTGTCTCCTGAGTTCACCAGGTGGTTGGGAAAGAAAAATCTTTCAGGCGATGACCGTCAAATGCAATTGAAAGAAGGGTAAGACCATATCTCTTCCTACAAAATAACTTAATTGCAGCATTACAACATCTGTCATGTTTGATTAATTGGGAATCCATAGCCGTTGATCAGGTTTTAGCTATTCGATCATTGCATTTTTGCAGGTACATCAAAGAAGGAAGCACTGTTAGCGTGATCGGCATTGTTCAAAGAAACGAGAATGTACTTATGATTGTTCCTCCGGCTGAGCCATTAGCAACAGGATGGCAATGGCCGAAATGCATCTTCCCAGTTAGCCTTGATGGCATAGTTTTGAGATGTGAAGATACATCAAATATTGATGTCATACCTGTGTAAGTACAGCCAGATGAATCATTAATCATCCTTGCTTATTGCACATTATATTCCATTTTCCTCACCATTATCAAAGGCTTCAGCTCTACGATCTGATGATCTAAACTTTTAAACGCCAGTTTAGTATTCTACATTTATTTTTTCTCTCCTTGGTGTATAGGTTTGTGAGATTTCTTTCCCAAATATTTTTGTTCTAGTTTCCTCTGTATTTTTTTTTTTTTTGGAGTGACTAATTATTTCCACTAAACTGGGGAATTTTGTGTTTGTGAAGATGAAAAATTGACATTGTTGTTCTTTTATTAGCTCTAGTTTGATTATACTCTCTAGTATATGATTGTTGAATTATTATTTATGTTTATTTCATTGATTGATTTCTTAATCTGATGTTCTTCAACCATTTCGATCGGTCATTTTTATACATATTGTGAGAATAAATAGTTGTTTTTGGATTCATCACTGTTGTTTGAATCATGAAATTGAAGAATATGTGTTGTTGGAGTTTACTTGAAGATGAATTAAATGATACAGTATCTGAAATAGTTTGGTATTTTAGTTGATAAATCGTTGTTGTATCTGAAGAGCAACCGATTTGGAAGAATCTGCAAGCAATCTCAAGTAGATGGGCTCCGAATCATAACAAATTCCTTTCTTTATTTATTTTCTTTTTTAAGTTACAGGTTCATTTCCCGTAAAACAACAATAAACTTTAGTTCCAAACAAATTGGGGTCGGCTATGATCATTTCTGTAAATTGTGGATTGAAAGTTAAAAGTAGGAGACATTAGTCTGTCCAACTTGTCAAAATACATTATTTTGTACCTCAAATTTGTATCTTTTTTTTTTCAATTTTCTTTCTAATTATGTAATTAATTTTATTAAATTTATCTGTTTTTTTCTTGTTAGAAATAATATCCATAGGTTTAGTGAAATTAATTAATTAATTAGCCGGATAATTGATGAAAAATAGGTGTTTTTTTTTTTTTAACATATTGATGAATTAATCTAACAAAATGAATTTATTTTTGGCGGATATTAATTAAGAATATAAGAAGGCCTTCAAATTACCAAATAAGGCAGTGCAGAAAAGGAAAATAAGAAAACAATATACTGGTTTAGTTGATTATTATAGATTTGGTGATAGATTAGTTATTAAAGGAGAACCTCAATTCTAAGAAAATTACTCCCTCCGTTCTTTCGTTCTGTTCCATTTAAATAGAAAAACTTTCCTTTTTAGTGTTCCATTTAAATATAAAAACTTCATAAAATGCCCTAGTTACAAAATGCCCTTTTTTGGTGGAATTAAAATAGAAAGAAAAAAAAAATAAAACTTGGTCCTTTTCAATTTTTTGCCAAAAAATTGAAAGTGCAGTATATTGTAAGTATTTTATTATGTTAGTCAAATAATTGCTTTTTGATGTAATTATATGTCAAATAATTGTTTTTTGATGTAATTATAAATTATAATGTAATAATTAAATGGCGAGGAGTATTTTGAAATTAGAGTGAAAAAAATATATATTTTTTTAATATATGCGCAAAATGATTTTTTTTTTTCAAAATCTTGGTTGACAATATTTTACAAAATGACAAATTTCATTTATGCAAATTTGAATATCAAATAATGATTTTCCTGTTTTAGCTTAATACTAAGATAACAATCATTTCATATTAAAAGCTTTCAATTGAATTCTCAAATATTTTAGTATTCTTTATTTCTTTTCATAAGCATTCAATCTTCCTTATTACTTTCTCAAAAAAGAAAAATCTTGTTTGTTACTTTGTAACTTCTCTCCATTTATATCTAAATACTAGATAAAAAATTTTAGATATTTGATTATATTATTTTTATTATTTATATTTTCAATACTTTTTCTTCATTAATTATAGAAATAAAGGAAAAATATATTATTTAATATACAAAAAAAATTCATAAACAAACTTATATTTATAAAATTTAGAGGATATATTAAATAAAAAATCAGGTATAAAATAAGCAGTTTTTGCATAAATATGAATTCTTTCTATATAAAATTTAGAGTATATATTAAATAAAAAATCAGGCATAAAACTAGCCGCGCATAAATACGAATAGTGGACTCTTCTCTTGATAGGATAATGATTAATCCAACAAAAACAACAAGTGGATTTTGAGCAATATCCACAAGATTTTACAATTAGTGACAGTTTGAAAATGGAAGGAAGCTTTTCTCTAATCTTAATTGTAAGAAATAATATGAAAAGAAAGAATTACTAGACTCCCACTTGATTTTGTAATTATTATTGACTAAACACAAAATTAATCAAACCCCATCAATTCAATTAAAATTAAAATAATAGTAGTGAAATTTCGTGTTGTGTTGTCTTCCAATCCAACAAAATTTTCATATTTTATTCAATTAGTCTAGTTGGCATGTTCACATACAAAAAAAGAAAAAGAATTGGGGAAGAAGAAGGGTAATATAGACATTTCACATTGTAGTGTGTGGAGACTCTATCGGTCATATCCTTGACCTAAAGCTATGGTATTCTATGGGAAGAAGGGAAAAGGTGCAGGTTGGTTTGTTGGTTTGTTTTTATTAATTAATTAGTATTAATTAATGTTAAGTGTGAAGCAAACAATTAATTAATTTTATTATGTTTTTTTTCCTAAAAAAAAAAAAAAAGGGAAATATAACTTATAAGCTTGCTTAATAATCATTTTTCCTTGAGTTTGGAGGCTTTTGCCGGACGAGACAACTCACCAGTTGTTGCGGCTCTCTCAAGTGACACTCACAAAAAAGAAACACAGAGAAGAAGCTTTCTTTTTACTTTCTAGTGAGAGAAACCAAAGAAAGATTGAGTCTTTAGAGAGAGAAAGAGAAGAAAGATTTGAGATTTTTTGCTGGCTACAACAATTACTACTAGTTTAATATCACATCCATTGTTGTCTTTTTGATTTACCCATGTTGTTCTTCCTATTGTCGTTGCGGTTCCTGTGGCTGTTACTGCTGTCTTCTAATCTTCTTCTCCAGATTTCAACTGTCATTTCTTCTTCAGGTATGATTCACTTTCTAATTTCCAATTCTCCCCATTTTGCCCCTTACTTTTGCATTTATCTGCTCTCAAAACCCACCGTTCTGTCTTAGATCTCTCCCATTTTCTTGCTTTTTTACTTTAAATGTCATCTGGGTATGGTTTGTTTTCTCTATTTGCGTTACAAGTTTTGTTCTTTTCATGTTATTGTCTTAGCTATCTATAAACTTCTTCACTATTGGTCAAATCTTTCTAAAATTTTTTATGCCTTTTTTAATATTTTAGTGCAATAGATTCTTTTATCTTTATTTCCTTCTATTCTACTGAATCCTAGATTCATCATCTTTTCTGTTATATATAGTTAAATTTCGTTCTCAGTAGAGTTCCTAGGCTTGAAAATAGCTACTTGTTCCATTAGATCTTAGCTAATTTTGTGTGTATTTGCTAGAAATAGTTATATTAGTGATCCCTGTATTTTAGATTTGTTCTTCTGTAATCATGTGTAGTTCTGGTAATCACTTGGATTGGATTGCTATAATACAGTCAGTTTGGCTGTTGAGAAAATGCAGTGAAACAGAAGAAAGTTGTAGATATGCCCTCTGAGACTTCCTGTGTCAAAATCTTAGATCTTTATTTCTTGTTTTCACTATGCCTGTTTTGCATCATCATCTTTGAATGCTGTGGATTTTGTTTCTTTGATGTGGATGGCTGATGTCTGAAAAGTTTCAGGTCGAATTCTCTATAAATAAAAACTATATTGATTGTTCATTTCTTACTCTCAAAAACTGAGCTAGGGATGGTAGATACCAAAAAAATGAGAAAGAACATTGTGCTGCTGTTCTCATGAGTCTTGCTGATCTGATGTCATCCACTTGAGTTGATTGGTTTCAGTTGATTTCTAGCCCTTTTTTTTGTGCAAGTCAAATAAATTTATTAATTTTCTATTTTGGCTTGACATTTGTTTAAAAATAGCATCTTCTTCATAATCTTAGCTTTGTGGTTTGATGAGGATTAAAAACTATTTGTACTCACTTTATTTGAAAATTTGATCTTTTTATGTTTTGGTTTACAGCTGCAGTTAAGGCCCATGTGTCTCTAAATTGTCATGTCACTAAAACTAACTACTCTTACCTGCTTACCTTTTTTAATCTAGCTCATGACTGCGTCACGACAATATCAATCTGTACTTATTCTCAGTTTTGTTAGTTTCATGCCATATTCCTTTTCTAAATTAAATTCATTTATGAATCAATCTAAAATGCGTGCATTAATTATAGCGAATAACTTGTCTTAACGGCTGTGGTGTTTTCTCTTTTCTTAGGACGAATTTGACCTCGGGTGCATCAGTCTACATAGTTGCTTTCTTGTGTATCATATCTTGCGGTCTCTTAGAACAGCTAGATGGGTTCTCGATTCCCATCTCATCAGCTCAGCAATGGCCTTTATGTATCGGGGCGGCCTGAGCAGCCTAAGGAAAGGGCTCCAACGATGAGCTCTGTTGCCATGCCATATACTGGTGGTGATATCAAGAAATCAGGAGAATTAGGTAAGATGTTTGATATTCCTGTAGATGGTTCAAAGTCTAGGAAATCAGGACCTATAACTGGTGCTCCTTCAAGGACTGGATCATTTGGAGGGGCTGCCTCACATTCTGGACCAATCATGCCTAATGCGGCAGCACGGGCAGCCTACACCATGTCAGGTGGTGCATCTTCCGGAGTATCGGGTTCAGCTTCATTAAAGAAATCAAATTCTGGACCCTTAAATAGACATGGAGATCCTGTGAAGAAGTCATCTGGCCCTCAATCTGGGGGAGTAACACCGTCTGGACGCCAAAACTCTGGTCCTCTTCCTCCTGTTCTTCCTACAACTGGCCTCATTACTTCTGGACCTATTTCATCAGGTCCATTAAACTCATCTGGGGCACCTCGGAAGGTGTCTGGTCCTTTAGATTCTATGGGATCAATGAAAGTTCCTGGCTCTGCTGTTGTTCACAATCAGGCTGTAAC
Organism: Croton laevigatus; assembly: GCA_949640765.1. Taxonomy (NCBI): domain Eukaryota; kingdom Viridiplantae; phylum Streptophyta; class Magnoliopsida; order Malpighiales; family Euphorbiaceae; genus Croton; species Croton laevigatus. Next base: position 18,386 of record CATIWJ010123173.1, on the reverse strand, counting down.
TGTCCTTACTCAAGAAGATGACTTTTCTTTCAGAAAGAACTTCCCAAAGCCAATATTGTGGTCACTCATTCTACTTTTTGTAATGGGTTTCATCGCTGGTGGTTTTATTCTCGGTGCAGTACATAATGCCATTCTCCTCATCGTTGTTGTGGTTCTTTTTGGTGCTGTCGCTGGTTTATTCATATGGAATACCTTCTTTGGGAGAAGGGCTATCATGGGTTTCATTTCCCGTTATGCAGATGCCGAGTTACGAAATGCTAAAAATGGGCAGTTTGTGAAGATATCTGGGGTAATTCTGATATTTTTCTTTTATTATTTTTGTGATACAAGTGTATCTGCTACTGATTTTCTTGAGTGTGTTCATCTTGCAACATTACAATTATACATTGATGAGCTATTTATGGATCGTATGACACTAAAAGTATAATATGTAATCCGTTGTAAGTTTTAGAAATATTGCACCAAAATTCTACAGCTGCTGAATTATCTAATAATGTAGACTGGAAGATAGGATTGATATATCTAGAGCAGAAAATTGTGTAAGCAACTTTAATTGGAGATCTCCTCAAATGTTTTAATTGGAATTGAATATTTGATTCTCTAGAATATACATTTTCCGATGTATTTGAAGGACTCGCAATTTGCACGGCTGCATATTTTGGCTATTGGTTGTTGCTTGTTTCTGCTCAAGTAATTTTATAGACTGTTTTGTTGTTTTTTGAAGGTGGTCACCTGTGGTAATGTGCCTCTTGAGTCATCGTTTCAAAAGGTTCCTAGATGTGTATATACATCGACAAGTTTGTATGAGTATCGAGGATGGGATTCGAAAGCAGCCAATCCAACACATCATCGTTTTACTTGGGGACTCAGATCATTAGAAGTAAGTAATTATTGAGTTGCTGATGTCATAGTTCTTTGTATATATATATATATATTAATCATAGATCCATTTGTTGTTCTTGGAAATTTCATGCCTTTTATATTTCTTATTGTACATTTGGAATTTCTTTCAAGGGAGCCGTGTCATGTCTTCCGTTATCAAGGCTTTCATTTGTCCATTAAGATAAATTCTATAAATTTTTTCTTTCGGCAGAGGCGTGCAGTAGACTTCTACATCTCTGATTTTCAATCCGGTCTAAGAGCATTAGTCAAAACTGGTTATGGATCACGGGTGACTCCTTATGTCGACGACTCCCTCGTCATTGATGTCAACCCGAGTACTGAAGAATTGTCTCCTGAGTTCATCAGGTGGTTGGGAGAGAGAAATCTTTCAAGAGATGATCGAATAATGCGATTGAAAGAAGGGTAAAAAGCTCTTATCTTTTTAATATCTTTGCCACTATATTACTGTTTGAGGTTTTTTATTTCTTATCTTCATCCTTTTCGGATTTAGGTTCAATTTGGCCCATGAACTTGACTTCAATTTTTAAAATGGCACAAATTGACCTTTTTCTTCAAATTACACCTTGAATTAGGCAAAATTGGCTCAATTTGGCCCTTTTCATAATTTTAACCAATTAAAATTTTAATGAAGAAATAGTGAAAAGGCGCCAAATTGAGCCAATTCACCAGGTTCAAGGTCTAATTTAGGGAAGAAAGTTATTTTGTGACATTTTCAGCTTCGATTTCAAGTTCAGGGGTGAAATAGAGTTATATTCCCATCTTTTTCTATAGAGTATAATAGAAAAGAACACAACTTTCTCTATACGAGCTAGTAAATTTACAGAAATTGGAATATGGTGTTTATACAGGTACATAAAAGAAGGAAGCACAGTTAGTGTAATGGGAGTGGTTCAAAGAAATGATAATGTGCTTATGATAGTCCCTCCACCGGAGCCAATTACAACAGGTTGCCAATGGGCCAAATGTATATTTCCGGCAAGCCTAGAAGGTATTGTTTTGAGATGCGAAGACACCTCAAAGAACGATGTGATACCGGTGTAATAATAATGTGTTGTAGATTTCCATCTTTTTATTCTTTTATTTCACTATTAATATTAATGGTGATTGCGGCAGTGGTGGCGGTGGTTTGTATTGACTATCTAAGGTGATTGTGATGGATGTTCCGGGGAAGAAAGGTGGTAGTAGTGGTTGGTGTTTTTTCCATTTTTCTTGATTTCTGTTGGTGTATAGTTTTGGTGGTTGGTGCCGTTTTTTTTTCTTTTTTTCAACTTTAGGTGCTGGAAGGCTTTTGTAATGGATGAAGGGTGGGTGGGAGTGGATTGATATTTTAGGATATTTTACATGTTTTCAGCAGATTGCGGCTTTGCTAAATAGAAAAGGAAAATTATTGTGAGCTTAGTGTCCAAATTTTAGAATTTCACAGTTTCTAGCTTTTTATATGTTCCTGCCTAAATAGTGCACTTGTGTACCAATATATGAATGAATCTCTTCAATTTTGGTTTTTATTTATTAAAGCAACTGTCATATTGCATTTATTTGCTTTTTGGTCCGCATAATTACAAATTTCAATGACAAACAATTAGGCTTAGGGTGTGTTTGGCTATTTCTGTAGAATTTAGCTGGCTAAGTAGCTATTTGTAATTTCTGTAATTGTAATTTTTGTTTACAAAATGTTAAACAACTAGAAGTTGAAGAGTTAGCTGTTGAAATGATAATTTGCTAGTTGAAGAGTTAGGGGTTGATAAAATGTTAATTCACTTAATTTTGAACATTTTAAGTGGTCTCAAAATACTGTCCAACAACACAATTGGCCATATTTGCGTTCATAATATTTGCTTCGCAACATAAGTAAATGCATGAAATTTTAGTTTTCAAAGCCCAAATTTATCAAATGATTAGAATCAGCACTGCGTATTAATTGAAATTACAATTACTAGATTTTTGGCCGTTTAAGGTATTCTAGAACTCAAACCCTTTGAAAATTTGTTCATTTTGGTTGAAAAAAATGTATATATATAAAAAACGGAGATCCAAAATAAAAGAAATGTAGGGCCAAGCGTACGTTGAAACATACTGCATTGAATGCAAAGCTTTGAGCTTTAACTAAAACGCGAAAATACCATCAAATGTCAGGTGGCAACTTGACATTAACAAGAAGTCAGTTAAATGAAACAGAATAGCATTAGTGCACGAGCAAAACCAAAACGCACAAAGGTTGAATTAATGCCTGCAATTCATTTCAGTAACATCTTAATGATGCCCATGTTATTTATTACCAAGCACAAAAAAAATGAAAATTGATTCAACTTTTTCTACACTCAGGCAGTCCAAAAGGAGGTGTATTAGTAGACAGACCTCGATATGTATTTCAATATAACATTATTTCAAAGTTGCATCATGAGACGTCCAAATTCTCATGGTTGAGCGGCAAAAAAGGAAAGTTGTTCGGGGCAAAAACTGGATCACTATAACTACACTTCCGGTGAAACTCATAGCATAAGCTAAATTTAATATGTTAAAGCAGCAGTGAACCTAATTGAGTAGAATTGTTCGAATTCAATTTTGTGCTGCTACCAATGCCATGTGCTCTATCAGGTCCAGCACTCGGTTGCTGTGGGAGAAGATCATGATGTTGTCAGATATTAGCAAGAAAATAAAGTTCATTATATATATATATATATTCTCAGAATAAATGAACAGATACTTTACCTGTATCCCCATTCATTGTCATACCAAGCCACCATCTTCATGAAGGACTTGCTCAATCCTATCCCAGCCTTGGCATCAAATATGCTTGACCTGAATCGATATGAGTTGAATAGAATTAGAATTATAAGTGTCATCAAACAGAATAATTCAAAAGACGCATCCATGTTGACTATGTCAGCATTTTCAATCTTATTTTAGCAGTAAAGCTCAAGTCTCATTATATCTTGGATTTACAAAACAATGTAAATGTCATTTATGCAAAAAAGCTGTACAAAAACACATTTGAGTAGCATGGATTGTAAAGTTACCAACAATAATAAGATGAGAAACATTTCACATTTGAAAATTCAGCACATCAAAGAAAAAACTCAAAAAAATCAACCTGGAAAGGGAGCAAGCAGCCTCAACTTGCTTAAAAGGAAGAAAGACAAATTTAAGATAAAATATTGCTGATGATTTCTCATCGTTTAAAAATGTAGAAGCAGAGAGAGAGAGAGAGAGAGAGAGACCTTGAGTCGCCAACAAAATCATTAGAGACAACATCCTCATCAGTATAACCAAGAATGCCTTTCATGTGTGCCTCAGAAGCATACCTGAAACAATAAGAGAATGTAATCATCGCTTAAAGTACTTCAAAAGGAAATTGGAAAAACCTTAATACAACAACTTCAAGACCAGAAAATGGCAGGCATACTTAATAGCTGCTTTGACATCTTCATAAGATGCACTCTTCTCAAGTCGACAAGTTAAATCCACAACAGAAACATTTGGTGTTGGGACACGGAAAGCCATTCCAGTAAGTTTTCCGTTGAGATCTGGAAGAACTTTTCCAACAGCCTACAATACCAAACCATATACATACGATTATACGACATTCAACAAATAACAAATTTGCATCCCAGACCAAAATCCTAAAATATAAAATTTTACCTTTGCAGCACCAGTGGAACTAGGAATGATATTTTGTCCTGCACCACGACCACCGCGCCAATCCTTCATTGATGGACCATCTACAGTCTTTTGTGTTGCTGCACAACAAAGATCACAACTATTCAATGGACTGAAACCTGTGAGATAAATGTATGTCTATACATGCAAAGCGCTGTTGCAAGCGGATGTGAGAAAAGGAGAGGTTGCAGACCTGTAGTTGCATGTACAGTGGTCATTAAACCTTCAATAATGCCAAACTCCTCATGAACCACCTATGAATAAGATCACCAAGGAAAATATACATTAAGATTGGCTGTTAATACATCAATTACACAATACAAAAAGACAAGCAAGCAAAGAATATGAGGAGCTAATCTATCATAGAAACAGATTAGGGGCATCTGTTCAAAGTAGCCCACACAAAACACGAGTTAGAAAAATGGACCAAATCTAACAAAAGTAACCCAGCATGCAACAAGTGTTTGAATCTCAGGTTATCAGACCTTGGCAAGAGGCGCAAGACAATTGGTGGTGCAGCTTGCATTGGAAACAACATCCATATTTGGGTTGTATGTCTTTTCATTCACACCAACCACAAACATTGGTGCATCAGCAGAGGGAGCTGATATGACAACTTTCTTGGCACCACCCTGCAGCTCAAAATCATAAAAAAGCTCCTCTTAAGGTGACTACAATGAAAGATGTTGACTGTATAAAAGCAAGGTGACATCAGATTAATTCTTTATACAAACCTTCTTGTGAGCTGAAGCCTTCTCTATTGTGGTGAAAACCCCAGAAGACTCAACCACGTACTCAGCACCATAATCACCCCAAGGAATCTCAGCTGGGTCCCTGGCAACAATAATTTTGATTCTTAGCTACCCTAACAAGGTTTTGTTTGAAACACAACCAGAGATGTAAGAAAAAATATTGACTTGGTGAATAACAAATACCTTTTGTTTGAAATTTTGACTTGTTTCCCATTGATTTCCAAGGTGGATTCATCCAAAACCTTTAAGGATCCCTTAAATCCTCCATGAGTAGAATCATACTTGAACATGTAAGCCTAGTGCAACAAAATAAGACTTGAGATAAAAACATCCCTTCCTAAATTCAGGCGAGCGAACAAAAAAAAAAAAAAAATAAGGAACCCCTGATCTAGTTACCCAAAAAAAGAAAAAAAATTAGAAAGAGAGAGACAGAGACAGAGAAGATGTTGTATGCAGTTACAAGTTAATGATTATCCAATTAATAATAAGACATGCTTTTTCTTTCAAGTCAGTTACATGATATCCAATAGCACCCCTCCCAAATCACCAAGATATGGAAAAAATTTTACATCTACCTTCCCAATCTCAAGTCCCAAGCATGGCTACCGGTTAAAACACCATACTTCCAATGACAAATATTAACTACATTTGACACAAGTAAAAAAGAGATAAGGAGAAACATATACAACAATTCTACAATCCTATGTAAGACCACTTTTCTATCTTACCATGTACTTGGCGTCAATGAAAGGATCATTGACTGCCACCACATCAATATCATCCCTGAAGGTCGCAATTCTCAAAACCAACCTTCCAATACGACCAAAACCTGGATCAGTACAGCATAAAATGTGTTACTATTAAATTGAAGAGAAAGATAGAACTCACTTTAAGAAGCCACAATAATGAAAGGCGATAAAATATAAACAAACTAACACTTTTAACTTTCATTTAGGGGGCTAAAGTGTTAATTTGCCATCCCTGCTGCTGATAACTATAAGCACAATTTCTACAAGCAGCCATTCTACTCTCAACAAGCCAAATGAAAAGACTGACACCAAGAGCAGCAACCAGTCTCACTCACTCTTTTATGGTTCACTGGAAACAATAAATCCTGTTCTGACATCCATTTATAAATTACTTACAAGAAACAATGCTAAGGTAGCCTTCTATGAACTCATGGCGTAACAAATCACAAAGAATTAAATTCCTCTACACCGTTTGACAGTAACATATGTTATATAACATTATAAACACAAAGCTGTCAGCATTCACATCCAGTCATAACACAGCTAACTTATCTATGCATTCTAGACTCATTAATTAGACAATTTCTTATCAGCTCAATTATGCAAATTATGCGGATCGTCCAGAACTAAAAAGCAGAACGGAGCAAAATTTTAATTAATTGTAATACATACCATTGATTCCAACTTTTGTCTTTCCATCACTTCTTGATTCTAAAGAAAGCAAAAAGAACAAACAATATTAGCATGTCAGCAAATGAAACTCCAGAATCCAAACCAAGTACTTTTAACTTCAGCAGTGTTTGCAACTAACAATTCTTACTCAATAGAGTGGGAGGCATTTCAGTCGCTGTGGCCTTGACAGGCTGGAAACTCCTTTTGCAGCATGTCCTGAAAGATTCCAAATGATTTAGTATCCAAAAAAAAAACAGAGATGACATGAACCATATGCATATACGTAGAAAATAACACTAGGCATGTAATGTATGTCTCTGAATCACTAAACATTGGGAAACTCAACTGTAAAGAAGAAGATCCAGTTGTAAGTGAAGCACCAAAAATGCTCTTAGAAGCTTTCAGGTCACGGTTAACATTAACGCTTGAAACCTGAACATTTTCATGAAGGAAAAAAAAAACAACGTTATAAAATAAAATTAAAAAAAAAATAGAACGAAAACTAATTGAGAGGACCAACATCTAACCATTTTTAAACATAAATAAACAAATCAAGAACAGCAAAATTCATAGTTGTTAACTAATATATACAATATAATATATACTTCTATTTGAAAATAGCTAGTAGTAGTTTACACTCCTCTACTATCCTCCGTTTACTCACCAACCAAACAGACTTAACTAAAAGAAAACCGTAAGCAAACGAACCAAACAGATAACGGGAAAATTAAAAAAGTAAGAATATAATTAAAATATATGTAGACACTAAGAACGACATAATATTGTTTCGCATTTCATTATTGTTAGTATTATTCAGCTTAGTTAAGCCAAGCTTTCATTTCCTTTTCCGCTGAGGAAACTCGTACTTCCCTTTTTAGTTTCGGTTAATGCCTTAAACCATTTCATCAACAACCAAACAGAGGAAAACATACTCGATATAAATTAGATAACGAAAAAACAAAACCAGCTGTAAACATCACATAAGAGCTAAAATATGTTCAAATAAAAGTTCCGAATTAATCATAGAAAGAGAAACCTGAAATCGATCGGATGATGAGGAAAAGAGCTCGGTACGAGAAGCTTCGATCAAAGGAGCAGCAGCGGCTGTGGTAGATCTGAGAAGAGATGAGAACGCCATTAAAGTCCGAGCTCTTCCCGCAAACCCTAAGGAAGAGATGCTGAGAAGCTACGGGCGGCTGAGTAATATAGGTAGGAAGGGAAGGTGGAAATGAAAAATGAATATGAATTATTTTTTTCCTGTTTTCAAAAGCAAAAAGAAGAAGAAGTTAGTTTTTAATTTATAAATAAAAACTGAAAAAGCAGCGGAGTTTCTTATGATAGGCGTGAGGGCTGGCTATGAAATGGCTCGCTTATTTTCTACGTGTTTTTTATTCGAATTCCATACGGCCGGTAGTTTTTTATATTGTGAACTCTTTTATTATGACCGTTGATCTTTTCAATGTTATGTCAAATCATACGTGTTTGAATCAGGTAAGTTGCGGTGATAAATATCTATAAAAGTGTAAACAGGAAAGTCTGTGTTTGTTATGTAAGAAAGCTTGTCGTTTAATGCGGTTGTCAATTCGAGAAAGCGAGAAAACCCTCACCACGTCCTCGATAGCCACGTCAGATTAATATGGGCCATTTTGGGCCTCCTTTTTGAACCTTTTCCTATTTTTAGATTTTAATTAGGCCCCACTGTTCTTCTTCCAACTTCAACTTTGTCAAGTGATTTAATAGGCATTTTGGTTCTTTTTTATAGCTCCAAAAGTGTATGCAAAATTTTTAACAAGTGGGGGGTATTTTTTTCTTCCAAAATAAGCTAACCAATTTTAGATCCATATAATTTATTAAACTACAAAATAATAAATAATCATTCACTTATCAAACTATTTATTCTAAAAAATTGGCACACAATTTATTAATTATTAGTTAAAATGAAATATTACTCCACATTTGTCAATTATTATATTCTTATTGTGACCGGCTTGCAATTAGACTGTATGTCTAATTGCTTTCGTCAATTACTTAAACCCAAATCACTCACTCTTAAACTAAACCACCTAAGTTGGATGCTTTCCAAATATATACTCCCACTTTTTATGTGCGAAAAGGGATGAGTTGGACCGTCAAATGTTGGAAGGTTAGATGTGGTAGGACCACTGGCACAAATCGTAACTACCCATGCAATGTATCTCTCGCCACCTTCTAAGTATTATTTTTATTTTAATTAACATTAAAATTTAATTTTGGAAAAAAAAACAAAATAAAAACGCTGACGTGGTCTAGGTCCCAGTTCTAGAATGGATCGTCCCCACTTCGAACGACCCGACCAACCCCTCCGGTTCTTGCTTCTGCAAATTTCTACTTATTGTGGACATTATTCTCTACGGACGGATTTTTTTTTAATGTAAAAGTGGGGAATAATGTCAAATTGATAATGATCTTATTTTAGAACAATTGGAGATGGCATCTTAACTCAATTATTTGAGTTTAGCATCTTATTTCCCAATTCAATTACATAAGTTTAATTTAATTTATCTTTTTTCTAATTAATTTTTTTTAAATAGATTGAGATAGGGGATTTATTCATATATTAAAATTATTTTTATAACAATTAATAACGTGAAATCTCATATCGAATATTTATTGAGATTTGATATAATATATAAGTTAGACTACCTAACTACTTAAGTCAACTTGAATTAAATCGAGTAATTTTTTACAGATCCTTACTCGAGTCAGTATATTTGAAAATTTTTTTCTTTATCATTTTTACCCGAATTAAAATGTTTACCTAAATTATTTGTTTACCCGAATTAAAATGTCTACCTAAATTATATATTAATACTCGAAATACATGATTTATATATAACTTGACCGAATTAAAATACCAAATTTAGCCGAATTGCCTGAGTTGGCTGAATTAAAAATTCAAACAAATAATTCAACCGAAACAGTAATTCAAACATTAAAATGACGTCTTATTAATAAAGAGTAAAACGACGTTGTTTTCTTATTCGGCCAAAACAGATAATTCGGTCGAAAAGCATGTTACGTGATTATTGCCTGAATTATCCGAAATATTTACCCATTTTGCCTGAATCACCTATTTTATCAGTACCTGTTTGCTTGTTCAGCTCCTACATCTAACCTTACATTTGACGGTCCAACTAACTATGATTCAACTTTCGCATATTAAAGGGATATACTATTTTATACCTTGACTAATTAATAGAGTTATTATATGTTTATAGTAATATTTTGTATTATATATATAGTAGTATTTACAACGTCTCACGTGTATTCAAACTCACAATTTATTTGGAAAGTATTGTGTATATTTTTGTTGGAAAATTTTTTTAAAAAATTATGTATAAAGAATTCATAATTATATATTAGTTGGAATACCTTTTAAAAATTGATATAGTTGGAAATTTTTTAGCTTATATGGTAAAGATAAATATTGCCTATCATATATTTTATTAAACTAATAAACACTTTTCTGGCACATAAAATAAATGGTAACAAAAAAAAAAAAAAAAAATCCTTAAAACTATGAATTTGTTTTGTAAAAAACTATAATCCTAAATTCAATAAAAACTCCTTAAATTTGTTTTTCAAACATTTGAATTTTTTACATAATGCAATCAGCTTGAGTTTGACTCAAATGTCATGATTTTAATTTTAAAACTAGGTGTGAGAATTCAGACTATAATCCATTAAGTCATCATGTTGTCGTGGATAAACATTGTAGATGTCCGGAGAAAATGGAATAATTATAGGATGAAACAGTAATGACACCTCATCAATTGATGGATTGTAATCAACTAATAAAATTATATTGTTGCCAATAAATAAAATTAAAATACGTGGCATTAATTTGAATTATTCTTAAAAAATAATAAATGATTGTATTAAATACAGTTAATTTATGTGTCCATTTAATATATTCATTTATTATTATTTTTTTAAAAATAATTCAAATTAATGTCATGTATTTTAATTTTATTAGTTAGTTATGACACGTTAGTTGCCGATGTGTCGTTCTATCCTATAATTATTCGAGAAAATGAGTGAATTTTGTTTACATTTTCCCCCTATGCAATGTGGTTTTCCTTATCTGCGGATTCTTACAACCTTCTTTTTGAAGCTGGCTTGGTCTCAGGGGTTACACCAATTGCTTCAAAGCCAACCCAAATTGCGCACCTAGCAATTTGTATACATACATACATACATGCATACAAGCATACCACGTAGAATTTCGTAAAAATGAACCAAAAGTTGCAACTAAAGGACAACATAAAAACATTAACTTGAGAATATGGTAAACTTAAGTATTTCCGTAGAACGGAAAATTTAACTTAACATGTAAAATGCAATGTTTTTTGCATGATATGCAATTCAACTCCTCAAAGTAATGGAGAATTATTACTTAACAAAGAGAAAAATGCTGAAAATAGTTTTGATTCGAAGCCAGTGAGTCTGGCACAATTTATTATTCGAAATACCAGTAGAGAAGCTGCTGGCCAATCTAATTAGAAAGAGTGCCTTCTGAAGAAACTGTGATTGTTTCGGGCTGACGAGTCTGACTCAAATTCTCATCATCATCTTCTTCTCCATTGACCTGAGGAATGTTGACTAGTCCACCAAAAAGAAGGTAATTTGGCCTCCCATCATTACTCGAACGCACTTGAGCACCAGCTGGGTTGTTAGAATGTGAGCTAGTTGATACATGATTTGCATGGCCAACGATTTTAAGCCTTTCTTTGTTCCACATATCTGCGAGATCACAAATGGTTTTGTGCTTGGAGAAAGGCAGCGATGGGTCTCCAAGTATGGCCACCCAATTTCCCTGCCCGTGTCGACGGACGCCAACCCAAAGAAAATCTAGCTCTTCTTCCGACCAAACTTTGAGTGATCCACGATCTTTGATCGAGTTGTTGTTGGTCATCTTCATCGTTAAATGGGTAAAGCTTCCTTCAAGTACTATAGTAGAATTCTGCAAATAACAATTGCTTACTCAATTTCTAAATAGGATTTAAAAGAAAATTATTCCCACGTAAATAAATAATAAAGATACCAGATTTTGCAAGTGGTCATCAATCTCTGGAATTTGATTGAGATTGATATTGGTTGAACATCCTGCATTAGGTGAAAAATCAGGGAATGATTTTATTTTTTAATTTACATTGACTGTAGTGTAATGCTTGATGGTCAAGCATACCTAAAAATTTTTTAGAGCCATTAATCTTCTCTGGAGGTTTTGATGCCTCTAGATCTAGCACAGGCTCTTTCCTTTTCTTTTGTGTCAGGTGCTCTTGTGGACCGTCAATTGAAGCGCGCACATCTCTGCATTCATCCATAAGCTGCCCGAATTCAAGTCCAATTTTTTGGTTTTGTCTTGCGCGAAGTACAATACTGTTCATAAGATCATTTAGTATTTACAAAAAATATAAAGACAGTTCAATGCACTCATTTAAACAAACTCACTTGTGAGCTTTCCCAGATTTTTTATGATTTGGTCGCAGAAGATTCTCCAAAAGTTTCCAGTCACTGTCCTGCTTCAACATTGTAAACCAATTCGTGACCAACAAATGTATGCATCAAATTACTATTTATGAAGAACAAAAATAACTTTTACTTGCCTGGATTGAGAAAGGACTCCTTCTTGACTCTTCCATCAAATCCCTAATATTTTTTACCCATGAAACATCTCAAGTTAACGGTTAACCTTCTAACATTACTGTTAAAGCCATCTATTTATAATTGACAAGTAGCTAGCAATAGAAAATAAGTATCACCTAAAAAGCCAAGCATTGCCGAGTTGATTCATGTTTGGGCCTGTGATACGGACGCCATTGGTAATTGTTTGAGGTGTTCTTTCTCTTCCTTTCTCTTCCGCAACATTTTCGTAAGCTTCCTCTTTTGGAATTTGAAGCTAAATGATGAAAAGAGAATATTCACAAAAATTTATAGTGTAAACTTTTTTGCATTAACAAGAAATTATATGAATTTTTAAAACCATTCGAGTATGCATTGGAGAAACCACCGGTATATGTTGTGTGTACCAAGACTAGAGTTTAGTCATTGCTAAGACTCTTCGCACCTCCAGCAAATGTACTTAGCAGGGATCGAACCGAGTCTCTTCCCACAAATTCAGTTTCTATGTTATCAATTGAGTTACAATCGGTGGATAGTTTGCAACAAACTTTAAAGATGCATGCATGCAAGCAAATGCTTAAATGTATTTCTTATCTTATAGTTGAAGCTATGCATGTTTTGTCACGTAAATGCAAAGCACATGCAATCATGTGGTAAAATGTGGTCTTATACCCCTGATACTTTAAGATCAATGCCAGAAACTCTACTTGCTCGCCTAATGAGACCGGATTGAAGGTTTGAGGGACTGAATAATCTAGAAGCTTCCCCAATGGATTCCTCTTTAATATTTCCATTTGCTATTTGTGATGTTAATTTTCCCTGGTAAGTGCCCTCCATATTGTCTTCTAAAGTCTTTTTTTCGCGCCTTTTGTAGACTTTAACTTCATCCTCAGCTATCAAAGAGGCTGCCCCATTTTTACCGCTTAAGTGGTTGACGGCATTCTAAAAGCAGTAAAAATAAAATTTGTTTCAAATATGCAATAAACGCTTGTAAATAATCTTCACTATGAAACTTGCTTACATTCGAAATTATAAAAATGAAAAATTATATTAATGGAACTGTGATGACACGTCATCCGCTAATGTGTCGTAACCAATAAATAGTATTGAAGCACGTGGCATCAATTTCAATTACCTCTGAATAATTAATGTTGTATTTAATATAGTTATTTATTACTTTTTTTTTAAATAATTGAAATTTAAACCAAGTGTATTAATTCTATTTGTTAGTTATGGCACGTTAGAGGATGACGTGCTGTCACTGTTTCTATAAAAATAAGTAAGAATGTACATTTTGCATCCACGCAATCTCAACATGGCAGAAGTAATTGTAGAAATTTTTTAATAATAAATAAAATTTAGAATTAAAGGTCCTTTCTTACATTTTGTTACTAAAACGACAGTTAAGAATGAATTTCGATTGCCAAGATCTTCGTTTGACAATGATGGCATTTAATCATTAGCTAGAGAATTTATGTTATTATCATGTTACGTGATACATGATGGCATCATTCAGTCGAATAACGACATTGAGTTCTTTTAACGAAAATTGAAAGAAAGCGACATATTCGAGGAAAAAGTTAAGCCGAAAACTACACGTTATTTTGGCGTGTAATTCTTTTAATGAAAAACGACATCGAGTTCTTTTAACAAAAACCGACAGAAAGTGACATTTTCAAGGAAAAAGTTAAGCCGAAAACTACAAGTTATTTTGGCATATAATGTTGACATGTTAGGTAAGAGAGTGAATCTAATCTTTCAAGGTATATGATGACAGTAATTAAAATTCTTAAAAAGCAACAAACTGATTATGAGAAACAACATTTCTTACCTTGTTAAACGAGGTATTTCCTTGGAAGCTCTTGAGATGCCCCAATGGGACAGAGAGATCAACACCATTACGGCAAGTTTCACATTTCCAATGTTCACGAGGAATAAACTACAAATATAAAAACAAAGAGACAATATCATATGATCTCTAGCTACATTAACAAAAATTGAAAAATATATGAAGAAACATAAATTTACGTAATTTAGGACAAGGACATGCATCGCACTAAAGAAAATCACCATCATGTTCATAAATGTGACACTCTATAAAAATGCTGCAAAGGAAAAGATAATAAAAGAAACTAAAGGATTAAGGCAAACCATTAGAACATAACCTTAATACTATGCTTTAGGAAGCAAACATAAGTGAAAGTTGAATCCTACAAATGATTGATGGTTGATGAAGAATGCTTTGACATTTACAATTCATATTAATGCACTCAAACCCAAAATAAGCAATAAATTATTTGTCCATGGTGTGCTATGATATATGAAGTATTATAATACACTAAAGGAAAAGGAATCTCACTTCATTTTTTCCGATCTTTGGCGAAGAAAAGCTGAAAGGTTCCTTTTTTACTTCATGGGAGTTCATTGATGTTGGAGAGATACCTCCATCACTCTTTGGCTTGCTTTCTCCACTCATATGATCTTTCTTTTTGCGGTTGCAACCACCATTAATACTCTTCAAGTGGTTACCGTTTTCGTCTGTTCTACACATTTTGATGCCACTGCAAGTTATCCAAATGCTAAAAGTTTAGATTAATTCCACTAAAGAAACATGCATAGATGCTTGAACCTTCACCGTATGAGTATTGGCCATCATACATATGCTTGCATACTGTATGCCTCAAACTTGAGACCCATTTAAGCGACTTCAAGCTGCTTACTAGACCGACTCTATTGGTGGGTCTCAAGATTTAATGCTACTTAACAAACTAATAAATTAATTAATGCCAAACAAGAGAACCACGACATGAAATGAACTTGTTACATTTATCAAAATAGCTCTTACTTGTGTACATTCTCAAACTCACCTAAAACATACCATGAATTAGACATGCATCAAAATGGACTGAAAACTTAAATATATATTTAAGTTATCAACTATGTTTCACAATGATATGACACTTTTATTTCATGTTAAAATGACACAACATTATATAAAAACAGACGAAAAAAATCAAGAATCAAATGGAATCATACAAACAAGAAATAGATCTTGATTCTTACATCTCTAATCTAACAAGATTCAAAATTTAACTAGACTATACACTCAAATCATCAAGAACAAACAAAACAATAAAATAAAAACTATCAAACCCACATGCAACTTTTCTTTTCTTTTTTAACATCTTTTATTTATTCGTTTTTAATTCAGGAAAAACTTAGTTGATACAATGAAACTAACCCATATACCGTAAAGAAAAAGAACCAAACACCATTAACCAAGAGCGCTAAATGAAAAAACTTGAAAAATCCCACATGCAACTTGATTAAACTTACACATAGATGAACCTAAGAAAAAAGAAAACCAAATAAATCATGTAAAAGAACAATAAAATTAAGAGAGAAACAAACAATTACAAGCAAGAGTAGAGATACATATACATTATAAGTTGGAAGAGAAGATATAATTCATCATTTTATGATAAGAAATAAGAATACCTAAACTAGAGAGAAAGAAACTCAAAGATGGAGCAAAAACAAGAGGAAAGATGGGATGAAGGAGCAATTGAGAGAAGAAAGAAACTGAATTTGTAGACCACGAGATAGAGGGAGAGGGAGAGAGAAAACAGTAGTGCTTACGTGTAGGATGTGAGTGAGTGAGTGATGAGTTGTAGAGAGTGACAGAGAGAAGAGCCTGAAATTGAATGCATGACACATGGCATTATCACATGAATTTAGATTTTTCCTTCTCACTTCTTTCCTTGTATGTATGTTTTACTCGCTCTCAAAATTCACAAGGAAACTATATTTTTTAATTTTAAGAATTTTTTCATATGATGATTATAAAGTAATTAAGTGAAATCTTTTTTTTTTATTTAATATTAATCATACCATTCATTCAATATAAGTACATATCGTTAGGAAAAAATCTTTTAGCTTTAGCACAAAAGAGCTATAATGATATTCAAAATGAAAAATCCATCGTTAAATTTTCAATTGCATTGGCAAAGTAACTATTTACACATTCATGCTCCATTTAGTGTTATTCATAAACCATAAATTGACACGTCCTGGTATTTTGTTCAAATCCGACCAACAAAACATGAATTTCTAACCAATCATCTCGAAAAAAATCAAATTTGAAGGAAGATCTTACACTATTCATCACAAAAAAGAAAAACTACTCATATTAAAGGATGATAAAAACGCGAATAGATATTATTTGCTAGAAAGAAAACATAAAATTAAGATAGGAAGAGTTACCACATAATGTAATAAATTTGGATTATCACTTACACTTTAGTAATTATAGAATTTTAAAAAATAAAAATATTATTTTTTTTTTCTTCTCTAGTTTTTCTATTCATTGGAAATCTAAGGTTTATGTGACTGCTTTCGTTATGTTTGGATAAATTAACTGTTGAAAGATCCATATAGTCAACCCCAACTTATTTGACCCTAAACGTTATTGTTATAGTTTTTATACTCGTATTCAATTTATTTTGTCTGCTAAAAACCAAATTTTAAAAAATTTTCAATTCACACACGTGAATTATGGGACCCACTAACCTTAATTTAAAAGTACCTTCCAAATTAAATTTTTGAAACAAACTTCTACTGTTACATTTTATATTTTGGACACTTCCATATGAGATAGAATAAATGTTGTTTTTTTTCTTTCTATTTTCTTAAAGATAGTATTTTACCAAAAGACCAGTTTCAATTCAAAATATTACTCTACACCTTTTATTTAAACTAAGTTTGATTAATGTATTCATTGAACCAATCTCCCTATGCCAGTGCCACACAATAACTTTTCATTACAACATTCACCATCATGAAATTAGTGACACATCATTTTCAAATATCTTTCATTTATAAATGTAATTATCGATTTGACTACAACAGAAAAAGATAAGCCCAACTATTAATGGTTTCAGAATGGGTTAATACATATGTAATCCCTTATTCTTTCAATCTTCACAATGTAGGCACCCTATCATTTCAGAATGATTCATTATAGACACACATTCTTTCTAACTCTTAAAAAAATTAGACAATTTTTGACATTATAAAAGTGCAAGAAGCACAATCGCAATGATGTGACAGCGCGTCCAACTGTCTGGTTGTGAAGGATATGAAAGTATAAGTTTTTAATATGTCATTTTAAAAATATAAAGTGCTATAAGGAAAAAATTATGAGGACAGGGGAATATGTTTGTATTTGGGCATTTCAAAAGAAGCAATAAATTTTTAATTTGTTTTTTATTTAAAAAGAAGTATCTGGTTCTATAAATGCTCATTCATGTTTGTTTGTCTGCTAAATGACCCGAGCTTGAGTTTAATAATGCGCTCATTTAATAAACAAGCCAAGCTCGAGCATACTCACAAACAATCTTGTTGTTTCACAAGCTGTATCATTTAGGCATAAACGATTATGTTCGTGAGTATGTGTGTGTGTGTGTGTATATATATATATATCAGAAATTTAGTACCAAAAGTCCTAAACCTAAAATCAACTCTCTCGCCTGCCACTCTCATCTTCTGCGACTTATTTTTCTTTCTTTCAAATTTGCGCAAATTCACCACACCGCCGGCCTACGCACCTCCACCCCACCTCATCAATCATCAGTTACGACTCTTCTCTTCTTTCTTTCAAATTTGCAATGACTCCTCAACTCTTTTATTGCTTCTTTATTTCCTCTCATCAACATATTTTCAAATATGCAATTGCAACTTTCGATTTAAGTTTTTTCTCCTTTACTCTCACTGCTGTCTCTATTGAAGAATGATTGAAGGCCTTAAGGTAAAACTTAATATGGTTTTATAAGTTCTTGTTGTGCCTTAGTTCCAAAATCCCTTGTTTTGATTAGTTGACAAACCTATACTTGAAATTGTGAAGCTACTGATGTTGTTTTAAGTGTATCTATGTGTATTCAGTGAATATCCTTCATATCAAAGCAAGTTAAGTTGAAACAGATAAGAAAAT
>CATIWJ010123170.1:0-16068 GCA_949640765.1 Croton laevigatus | reverse complement strand
AAGCTGGAAGCAAAATTTTTATGCTGTAAATTATGTAAATTATATTTTAATAAATTGTAAATATATGAGCTGTATACCATGTAATATGTAATGTGGCACATCTTGGTCCGACCGTAAATGGTTGGGTTAAGGGGTGTTACAGCCTTGAAGTAGTAGTGTAGTGTTGATTTGTTTTGTGATGTGGGATGTATTTTCTGGGATGTATTTTATGCCTATGTTGTAGTAAATGTTGGATTGCTGTGCCTGTAACAGTTAGCCTAGTTTGTACATAATGACTAACTATTTGACAAGTTTTTGTGCCTATAACATTTGGCATTATAATTGAATGGCAATGAGCAGGTTCATTTATCATTTTTTGTGCTTATAACAGGTTATTTGATTGGCAATTTTTGGTGCCTATGGCATTTTGCATGATTGGATTTCATGGAAGAAATTATAATGGCGACATGTCCAATTTTTTTTTGCTTTTCAATATATATAGCAATAACAGAGATACACACAAATTTAACAAACTAGTGTTTTCATTCATTAGAAAGCAGCATTGCATTGGTAGCATTACATTGGCATTTCCCTACAAAATTCTACCAATAATAACCAACAAAAAGAAACAACCCAACCAAGACTAACCTTAACAACTTACAAACCCCTTAAACAGTTTTCAACTTACAAAACAGCAAGCCAATACCTATCCCAATTCCCATTCCCAGCAGTAATTGAACTTTGGTAGTACCAAGCTTCTCCTGAAGTTCTTTCTTAACAATAAGCTTCACCTCTTCAAGCTTATTGACCTTCTCATTTTCTTCATTAATGGCTTTTAAATTATTTGCAATTATTCTCAAATCAGCCACCACCTCATGATCAATAACCCTTTTCAGACTGCTTAAGTGTTCCCTAACCCAAAATATATCATCAACTTCCTTAGGCCTTTCATTGCTTCCACCAACACGGTTAGGAGGTAGAGCAACCCAATTCTTCTGGTGTTTCACTTCGTCATGCCAGGCAAAGAAATCACAGTAGTTCCCCTCAATCTCTGGGCATTTGTGAAATAACCTGCCAGGATTATTTGCAGTCTTGGATACAAGCATTACCGTCTCATTCATACATTTACATAAAAGCACAACTTTCCTCGATCCTTCTCTGTGATCGGCCATAGATGATAGAGGTCGGGAAGATTTTGAGAGAGAAGACGGACTAATTTTAGAAGAGAATATGCACCAGATGAAATGGTCTAGGGTTCCTCGTGTTCACATGGATGGGGTTTTAACATAATTTGGCCGAAAACGATGTCGTGTTCAACTTAATAAGTTGGATTCTTAAGTTGTCACGCGCCCTCCGTCCACGTGTCGTCCACGCGCAGTTAACTCGTGGACGGAGGGTGCGACTGGGCACAAATGGGATACTTCAGGGTGTAAAATCGATGATATTATTGTACAAGGTGCAAAATCAATTTCTCGCTATAGTACATGGTGCAATTTATGTTATTGGCCGTAAAAAATATTATTAACTGTAGTGACGACGCTGCTAGCCCATTTGAAGAGGGCCCAATTAACAAAGAAAGGAAATGGCTCATTTAAAGAGGGGTCCAATAAATAAGGAAAGAAAAAAATGATGGAAAATATATTGATTTGCTTGAAATGAGCCTTGATTCTTAGCGCCTTAGATTAGGAACGCAAGTAATTCCCACAAGACTAGTTTAATTTCCATGCTAATCATATATATTCCAAATTTTTGCGGAGCCTAGTGAACTCCAATGGTTCCGACGTAATTACGTTCCTAATTAACTGTCTAATGTTTAAACAAATAGTTGTATTCAGTATTTGTTAACCACTTAAAATGCTTAAAATTATTTGAAATGTCATGGGAAATATAGTCTTAATTTTTGGTTTAATAAAAAAAATATCATTGCATGTCAAAGTATAGTTTAGTGACAAGTATATCTACGATCCTAACAATATATTAGAGTTCAAATCTCCACCTCTACTTTATTTGTTTTTTTTAATTAAAAAAATATTGGTTTTTTTCTATTAAAACCTACCATGTTTGTTAATTGAATAGCTTATTGTAAGAAACAACCACTTGTTTTAATTAAGAAATCAATGAAGTTACAAAGAAGTTGAATCACTTCAGGTTCAGGGCCTAATAACAGAAACGGACATATGAGCAAGCAACTCTTGCAAGAGTATAGGGCTAGTTTCTTTGCTTATCTTGACTCCTAATCTAACACAAAGAAACATCATGAAGTTGGTTTAAAACAGATTTAATGTGCATCACAACAACACCCCCACTCTGATAAATCGTTCTGCTCCTGTTGGGAATAGTAAGCAACTGCATTAATTGAATAACTTTTGATCTTTATTAATTTTATTTTGTTTTTTAATCAATATTAATTTACTTTATTTAACATAAATTTTAGGCATACTAACATATAATACAATGATAAAGTGTACTTTTATTCCTAGCAATACACAAGGACCCCATTAAAAATACATTTTACAACAACTTCAAATTATAGTATTACAAAATTAGAAACTCAAACTCTAAAATAATTTTTTTTAATAATGTATTCTGTTATAATTTCTCTAAATTATTCTATTATAAATGATTTTTCAATATTTATTTTTTATAATTGAATTAATAAATTTTTATTTTAAAATTTTAATGAAAATTTTGTATTTCATAATATTTATTAAATATTATTTAGATTTTAATTTTTTATAATTACAATTTAGTCCCTATATTTTTTATATTTACAAAAAATTCAGTGTCTTTATCCCACTTTTTTTTTTCCCTAAAGGCTTTATCGCACTTTTTCAAAATGACATGTATTTCAGTGTCATGTTTTCATTATCTGTGTCCCCATATCCATGTTTTAGCTACCCATGATCAAAATTATGTGTTTGGTTGTGATGCTTTGTTCTTTACTTATGATATCCCTAATAATTAAATGTTATGTGATATTGACATAACATATGGAGAAATTTAATTATACAATACAATTTTACTTTGCTATCTCTAGAGCAAAACTTTATTAAAATATAAACGACAAAATTAAAAAGGAGGACCTAACAATATATATGTAAAACTAATCCAATTTCACTTTGCTAATAATCTACAAAAGAAAGTGGAAAATAAAGCAAAAGCATTATATATTTTACTTTATTTAACTTTCAATTCTTTTTATGTGTGTGACATTCCAATAATAATGTTGATCTTAATATACAAGAAAACACTCTATTCAAATCTTCTATATAGAACAAAAAAACTATCCAAGTAAAAGAAAATAAATACTATTTGAGAATGTATGTGACAAGACCACTTTCTTTGTACAGAAAATTCCCGAGTGCTCTTTCACAAGAACCACCAGAAGGTCCATACACAGGCTGCTTAGTAATTACAGATGAAGAAGCTGAAGAACAAGACTCCTTCTGTTTTGGTTTTTGTCAAAAGAAAAGAGTTAGAAAGTTACCATTTCCTCAGGACAAGATTTTGAATGTTATTCATTCATCTGATCACTATCAAGAACCTATAGCTAAGAAATTTTGGTTTATTCCAGTTCTTGATCAGCCTTTATCTTCTAATTGCTATTATGTCATCAAGGCTAAAGGCAGATATAAAGGGTATGCTTCTTCTTCTTCTTCTTCTTCTTTTTCTTCTCTCCAATATGCTACTAAAATTGCTACTTTCTTACAAGACATGGGTTATTAGTAGTTTAACAAAGCAAAAATTCAAAAATAAATTAGCAATTTAGCCAAATATTATGGATGTGATTGTAAATTAAAACCAAAATTTACAGACTAAATATTAATCAGAAATTATTTACCTACAAGACGGTGTATGAGGTGTTTCCATACATCAAACCAATCAGATTTGAATTTTTTTAAATAATTTAGGCTGTTTTTACCATTTTTTGCCTAATGTATTATCACAATTATCCTTATATTTTCTTTTTGTATTTTCTATTGATGCAATACTATATTTAAGTCTTAATATTGAGTTTTATGTTTGTAAATTTGACATTCTAGTGTAATTTAAATTGTAGGCAAGCAATCAGATGCTCAAGGGATGTGGACTTGGGTCTATTTTGTTGCTTCAATAAAGTCATAAAAGACGTAAGACCAAGACCATTAGACCCAAGAAATGCATACCAACAATTCAAGATTCATCGCCACTTCAACCATAGTTTCTTTGCTAAGCCAGTTGCACCTTACTCTTACCCTCCAAAATTGCTAAGAAATAAAGGATGGCAACTTAGAATTTCATCAAGGTCATCAAGAAAACTTCAACCATTAATTCATCATGATGCCCTAGGTCTCGACTTCTCGGTCCGTAACCAACTTCCTAATTTTGATTTTCCTATCTCTAGCAAAACCTCTCCTTCTATCACCATTGGGACATGGTATTGTCCATTTATGTTTATCAAAGAAGAGAATATGAGAATCAGAGAACAAATGAATCGGTCAATTTTATATAGAATGAGTCTTGAGCGATATTGGGAGGAAATTTACTCTTGTGAAAATGTTAATAATGAAAGGGACTCTGCAATTATTATGGACACTAACGCACAAAGGGAGTTTGATTTAGTGCATGGGAAGGAAGCTATAAAAATAAATAGAATAGGGCATGGTGGGTTTGTTTGGTTTAGGTCAATTGAAGGTGGAAATAGAAATAGAAATAGGAGGAGATTAGGGTATGGAGTTGGTTTAAGTTTTGTGATTGTGGAGAAAATGAAATGGGTTTTAGAGGATGGAGGGTGGGTTGAAGGGCCAGAAAAGAGTGTAAGAATAGAGAACAGAGTGGAAATTAGAAACGAAAGTGGAAGGGAGAGATGGTGGAGGAGATTTTGTTGTTATGTTCTTGTAGAGAGTTTTGTTTTGAGAAGAATGGATGGAAGTTTGGTGCTCAAATGTGATTTTAGACACACTGATCAAATAAAATGTAAATGTGAATGAAAATTTTTCATATTCAATATAAAGTATATTAAATATTATCCATTCATGAAACTATTTGGGAATTTCTTCCAAAAAATTATTTTGGATACATAGGTTTGTATGTGAGATGTGCAAAAACAATTGGAGTAGTAAAAAAAAGCTCGATGTTTGTTTCAATTTATTGAAGCTAAAAATGTATTTTTACTGCTTTGATGATTGCTTGATAAAATATTCGTTGATTGAAACTTGACTAGTGCAAGTACTCACTACTCATAGGATTTCTTTTATAATCATTTTCAGTTGTTCTTATAATGATGGGATGATTTGGATTGTTGGATTCTTGATTAAAGTGATTAAGTTGTTAGAGAGGCTTGCGAGAGATGGGTGAGTATATATGTACCGTGTTTTATTTTTTCGTATTGTTTTTGCCTTAGTTTTTACTTGAGAGAGAGTGAGTAAAATCTAAAGTTTGTGATAGTTGATAGATTGTTATTTTATCATATTTTTAGTATGTTTAATGAGTGGGTTTTATTTGATTTTGTTGTGTGTTTATTTAATTTTAATTTCAATTTGATATTTACATGTTTTTTGTTTTTTGGTATTGATTGATTGTATATGATTTTGAGATTTATGTACAATTTATTGGTATTGTTTTACTCAGATAAGAGATTTAACGGTTAGTTTGTGGTTTTAATTCTTAAATTGTCAAAAGAGCAATTTGGATTAGGGGGTGTTCAAATTACCGAACCAAAATAAATGAACCGAATGAAAACCGAATTTACTTTATGAAAATCAAAAATCGAATTTTTGAATGTAAAACCGAATATGAACCGAAGAATCGGTTCGGTTTCAGTTCGCCAAAAAGCCGAATTTTTAATGAACAAACAAATCAACCACAACCTGAATACGCAAATCATCGATAAAAACAGAATCACTATTGAATAATTCACAATTAACGCTTTCAAAAAATTTAAATTTTTTGCTGCTAACAATAGATCTTGCATTGGACTGGACTTCGTGAATTTTACAAGTATGTGCATGGTGAGATAATCCTTAAATCAAGATATGAAAATCAAGGGGACATGGAAAAATGCTGAAAACATGAAGCAGATGGTGATCCGGTATGCCTTATGCTGAAATGGAGCATTATTAAGCTTTGTAATCAAGCTTAACCATCATCAATGGTAAGCAAGTGGTATGCTTCCCAACAATTGGCAATTGAATAATGGCGAAAATATAAATAAATGATTTTAATCTCATAACATTCCAGCCACCATAATCTCATCAAACAACTCCTCAAAACCCATAGAACAAATCAAATAAGTATTACATTTACATGGACAGAAATTAATCTCAGTAAATATAAATCTAAAAAAAAAACAATATTTAACTAAAATAATAAGCAGTAAAAGAAATGCTTACCTTAATAGAAGAAGCAGATGATGACGGAAGAGGGGGATGTCAAATATATGAAGATGATAGCGGCTACAGTTCCAATTTCAGATCGCCGGGAAGGAGAGGAGGGGGAGAGAATGAGTGCCGAAGGAGGTGATCGGTGCAAGAGATGAAGGCGGAGGAGGAGATCGGTGCAGGAGATGAAGGCAGAGGCGGCGATGGCGATCGGTTGCGGCTGAAAAGAAGGACTGAAAGGAGTTGGGTGAGTTTCATCCGAACCGGAAAATTCGATTTTCCTTATTTTGACACCATTAACCGAACCGAAAATTCGGTTAACCAAATTATCAATTCAATTCAGTCCGATTTCGATTAAAAACCAAATTTCGATTATTTTTTATTTGAATTTCACTAAAACTTGAGAATCAATTATCATTGAGTAGATATATTTTTTCAATTGCCAATTGTTACGGACACCGATGAAGGTTTTTAATGGAAGTCCGGCGTATAACGCATACTAGATTTTTTCAATTGCCAATTGTTACGGACACCGGTGGAGGTTTTTAACGGAAGTCCGGCATATAACGTATACTAGATGTGAGTGCAATAGTTTATGTGGTGCTAATATAATGTGTTAAATTGATATAATAGACATTATGTTACCATTTTGATGAAATTTGAGCCCTAGTTAAGGCAAGCAAATATAATTTGTTGAAACTCTAAATGAAATATAGGTATTTTACATAAACTTACTTTTTTGGTGTGCTTTTTAAAATATATATTTGCTGCAAATTCTTCCAGTAAATTGACAATTCTGGTACACTGAATTTGGTAGCACTTAAATTGGCTTTGGTAGCACTACGCAAAGCCTAAAAAATTGAAAATAAAATTAAAATGCTTTCTTTTTTTGTTTCAAACATTGTTATCAAGAAAACACAAAATAAGGTAAAATGGAAAATAGATATTAATTAAGGAAATAAGAAACATATTTAGGGAATAAACAATGTAAATAAATCATCTTACAATGGATAGCAATGTAAAAAACTACAGTGAATCATTGAATAATATAGTAGCACAAGTAGTTAATTAACAAAAAATATGAATTAAAAAATCAAAATTGGCTCGAAATAAATTTTCAAAAGATATTTAATAGATTAACATTTTTGATAATTTCAAATTAATGAATAAACTTTTTATGTCTGAGCAGACCGATTCCAATTGAATCGGGTTTCGAACATATTCTGATTTCTTTTTCGTTTATCAAAATTTTTAGTCAAATCAAAATTGAGCTACTTTTAGTCCGATTTGGAATTTTCATCCGACGATGGGCTAAAGCATTTTGAGTGTTCTAATCTTCTGTCATTATTTATTTATTTTGCGTGTGTGTGTCAAAGTCCACTGTCATTATCTATAACGACTAATGAGTTTTATTTTTTTTGGCCTTTTTACTCACAATTTCTTCTCCCATTTTTTTTGTTTTTCTTTGGATAATTTTGAAACTACTCAAAACATTGGTTTTGGGTTGATTTCATCTCAGTATAAAAAAATATTCAATATTTGTCTGAAAGCATTTGGCATTTTAGTTACTGTCTATCATAAAAATTGCACCATAGACAAAAGATGAGATATGGTATATAATTCAATTCACTAAAAAATTTAGAATGCAACATAATAAACTCGCTTTTTTTCCGAATCAAACCACAGTCCATCCAAAACCAAAATTAAACTTTAAGTAATTTTTTTATAGTACAATTTGAATTTTTTCGGCATCAAAGTCAAAGTTAAAGTTTGAAATAGATATTTATTGCAAAACTGAACAAAGAAAAATCTTAAAGTTTGACACCTACCGAAAAGTACTAGGAAGAATTCAATGTGTACTGAGATTAATAAATATGAACAAAATAATTTAATTAGATTATTAATAATAAATATATTCAACTGTACTACCATTTTTTTTACAATAAACGGAGTTGCGTGATTTTAACACTTCTCTAAACAGTCTTTAATTTTTTTTTATTATTTAATTAGGTGATGGTTTACTCTATCATTAGCACGACCTACTACTTATATTAAACACTGCCATTTGATACGTTTTTACGAGTAGTATTGCAAATGGCCGCTTTCTTTGCAAATCCATCTGTAATTTGCTTCAGAGGTACCTTTCTTTCCTTTGTTCTTCAGTTTTAATCTTTTCTTCATCTTCTTTCTTGATTTTGACTAAAGCTCTTGGGGTGGGTGGATGAGTCTCTCTGTATGTAATTTGGTCACGTATTTACATTTATGCTTTGATTACTTGACTTTTCCTTTTATTTTCTTCAGCAAATTTGTATGCCTGTTAGTTTTTTGTTTTTGGATAATTATATTGAGTTCAAACTCTGGAGTTCAAATTGAATAATACTTATGGAGAAATAGAAAAAAGTATTGTGTTTATACTTTTGTTTTGGGATGTTTTTGCATTGATAGGTGAGGAGCAATGGCCTGGTTGTATTTCCTTGAAAAAAAAGCCTATGTATAAGAGGATTTCTAATGGGTTTAGAGCAAGAGCGAAAGCTACTTCAGCTGGTAATCTAAACGGGATTGAGATTCCAGAGAAATGGTACAATCTAGTAGCAGATCTTCCTATAAAACCTCCTCCTCCATTGCATCCTAAAACTTTTGAACCCGCTAAACCTGAAGATTTAGCCCCTTTGTTTCCTGATGAATTGATTAAGCAAGAAGCTACCGATGAAAAGTTCATAGATATCCCAGAACAAGTTCTTGACATTTACAACCTTTGGCGCCCGACCCCTTTGATTAGGTATGATCTTGCACTACACAAATTGTGCTTCTTTAACAACAATTTTAGTGGTAATGAAGTCAGATCTGTGAGATGGTGACTTTGAACCAATCAGTTGCGATTGATGTTATTTCTTTATGTTTTGTTTGTGTGTTTACCCATCAACCATCATATGTTATAAGGATCTTATGAATTTTAGATGAATTTAGGGCAAAGAGATTGGAGAAACTGCTTGATACACCAGCAAGAATTTACTATAAATATGAAGGTGGGAGTCCTGCTGGATCACATAAGCCGAACACTGCAGTTCCACAAGTCTATTATAATGCACAGCAAGGCATCAGGAATGTTGTAACTGAAACAGGTGCTGGTCAATGGGGAAGTTCCTTAGCCTTTGCTTGCAGCTTATTTGGTCTCGACTGTGAGGTACACCAGATGATGAATTCAATTAATCACTTCAAACTTCAAATTAATTTCACAAAATTTTTCAGTGTTCAGTTTGGAATTTGGTGCAGGTGTGGCAAGTTCGAGCTTCATATGATCAAAAGCCATATCGTAGGTTGATGATGGAAACGTGGGGAGCAAAAGTACATCCATCGCCATCAAATGTTACTGATATAGGAAGAAATATCCTGAAGAAGGATCCTTCAACTCCGGGAAGTTTAGGAATTGCTATTTCAGAAGCTGTGGAGGTTGCTGCTACAAACGCTGATACTAAATATTGCTTAGGCAGTGTCCTTAATCATGTTCTATTACACCAAACAGTTATAGGTGAGGAGTGCATAAAGCAAATGGAAGCTTTAGGTGAAACTCCTGATGTGATCATAGGATGTACCGGTGGTGGGTCTAATTTTGCCGGACTTAGTTTCCCATTCATCAGGGAAAAGCTTAATGGGAAAATAAACCTTGTTATAAAAGCTGTTGAACCTACAGCATGTCCTTCATTAACCAAAGGTATTTACGCTTATGACTATGGTGATACTGCGGGGCTGACTCCATTGATGAAGATGCATACTCTTGGGCATGACTTCATTCCGGACCCAATTCATGCTGGTATTTAATTATTGTTATTAGCTATTGAGAATTCAGATGTCTTCTGTTTTAGTATCATTCAGTGTTTCATATAGTGACATGCATATTCTTTGTATATTTTAGGGGGCTTGCGTTATCATGGTATGGCACCATTGATTTCGCATGTTTATGAATTGGGTTTCATGGAAGCAGTTGCTATACCTCAAACTGAGTGCTTTGAAGGTAACCTTACAAAGTAAATAAAATACAGACACTTCAATTTTGATACAAGACATGATTTGATTTTTTTTATTTTTTTTGTAGGTGCCATAAAATTTGCAAGAACAGAAGGGATAATACCAGCACCAGAGCCAACTCATGCAATTGCTGCTACTATAAGGGAGGCTCTACATTGTAAAGAGACTGGAGAGTCAAAAGTTATACTTATGGCAATGTGTGGACATGGTCATTTCGACTTGACATCATATGAGAAGTATTTAAGGGGAAATCTTGCTGACTTGTCATTTTCAGAGGACAAAATTGAAGCATCTTTGTCTAAAATTCCTCAAATCATAACATGATTTTTTTGTCATATTTGTTTAGAGATGACAATCAATCAATCAATCATGTTTTTATATGTAAAGATGTTGCTAATAATAAAAAATAAGATCAATTTCAGACTGGCTTATTTTATAACCAGCACAAATTGCATAAATTTCATTAAGGGTTCGACATCAAAATTTTAATGACGGAAAAAAAGATCATCATTAGAAGATGCTGTTTTTTTTTTTTTTTCCCCAAATGAAAAAAAAAAAAAAAGATCTTATTAGCATTAAGAAAACAATACCTTGTTCCTATAAAAGTAGCTTATGTACTCAGTTTGAGAAATGCTTTTATGACACCCATCATTTCTCCACCAGGAAACCGTCCAAGACATCCCCTTGCTGCTGCTATTTCGCTGAATTCACAAACTTGATCGCCACCGAAAGCTTTAAGTTGTTTGCTATCTTTCTCCTTTTCTATCTGAGCATCCTCTATGTCTTCACCAGCCTTAACTGTTGGTAGAGGAAATGGCTCCAGGGAAGTCGCCAAGATAACAGTCTCTCCACCAATTGCAGCCACAAAGTCTTGCAGACGGCATATGGTAAATGGAACTGGTTCAAAACTATGGTCTCCATATTCAACTGGAGTAGAGTGATCTCCAGTAACACAAAGGAAATACTCAAAGATTCCTGTCGATTCTGCTTGCCATAGAAGCTTGGCCAATTGGCCAATGGCACGATCTACTGCTTCTAGTCCCTTGACTTTGAAAACACTAGCCTTGTCATGACCAGCATCATCTATTGCCTGGAATGCCATAAATTAAGAGTAAATCCATCATAATTAAACCTTTTGAATAAAATTTTGCCAATATCAGAGACG
This sequence comes from Croton laevigatus, assembly GCA_949640765.1. Taxonomy (NCBI): domain Eukaryota; kingdom Viridiplantae; phylum Streptophyta; class Magnoliopsida; order Malpighiales; family Euphorbiaceae; genus Croton; species Croton laevigatus. The sequence goes on along the minus strand of CATIWJ010123170.1, from coordinate 4,539 downwards.
GTAAAGTGGAAATAAATGAAAAACTCAGATATTTCATCTAGAAAGTAGCTTTGTCAGATAATATAGTATGATGTTTTGCTAAAGAATATTGAGGCCACATTTGAAAACATGCTTATGGTTATAGAAATACTGGAACGACAAAGATATGCCATTTCTCAGAATATTAAGACCTTAATGTGGAGAAACCCAAAGTCATAACCATCTGTTCTTCCTGGCTTATGCTCCTCCTCTCCAGGCACAAAAACATTAGGAGGAGATTGCAATGGAGCAGAGAGCGCCTTAGCTATAGCAGTTGCTTTGGAAGTCAAAAGTGTTCGATAATCTCCAGTTGCTCCTGGAGCTTCTAGAATGTCAATATCAAGTGATAGACCTAATCCAGCTATAATTTTTGTGGGAGCTACCATGCATGGCCACAATCCATGTTTCTCTTCAAATGATGGAACCTGCACGTTAACAGGAAAACAAAAATTTCCAAGTAATTTACTAAAAGCCTCAAGCATAAAGAAATATACCTGCTTCATAATGTACTGTATACAATGTGTTTCCTCTTTTATTATAATTTTTTGAACCAAGTAGCAAGAATCTTCAATAAAAATTTTGAAGGTCTATCACAATATTGTCAGATTCACACTATCAGTTACCTTTAGATAAAAATTAAGTACTTTGAGAAATGAATGTGGCCTACTGCATTTCACTCCAAAATTATTCCTTAATGTTCAGAGCTGCAGTTAACATGAGTTGCCCAAAAATTTTACTACACATGCAAAAGTGTGGTTCAATCAATCAAATATTAAAATATAAAAGACAAACACCCAAAGCCCAGAACTTCATAGTTATATGTTTTCCATTGTCAAGCATTTTAGTTTCTAATATCATTTAAAAAAAATTGTAATATCACAGGCTGAGAAAAAAAGTGCTAATTGGTAATCAACATCAGTGCCAATGTGCAAAAAAAAAAAATGTCTACAAGAATGCCCATTTCTCTCCTTGGAAAAGAACAGAATGAAATTTCAAGAATGTATGCAGATAACACACCTCAATTCGAATACCACAACCTCGTAAAAGGACGACATTGGCAATGTTCTTCCCTTCTGATGCTCGTTTTGCATTCAGTGGATGCGATACCAGAATCCGTGAAATCTCTGTTGACAACTCATTGACAACTGCAGCTGTATGTTTCGCTTCATCAGTATCATCTAATGCTCTAGCTTGGAGAAGTGGTAGGTTGTCCTTCAGTGGATCTGTTCCCGATATATTTCCACTCAATCTTGGTCCTTTCACGACCACTCCACATCTATGTTCTGTTGCATACCTGTAGAAAATGATGTTTCACTGTTTTATTTGTCTGAAATTTGAAGCTTTTAACTCCAATTCAAAGGACCTTTATGTTTTGTGGCAATGATTTTTAACAATTTATACGAATTTCACACACAAAACCATTCAAAAGAGCTACTTTATGCTAGCCAAATTACAGGTGTGCAATATTTTTTTTTTCCCAGTTTTCCACTGAATTATTATTACCCATAACCCACACCATTGCTTCCTAGCACCCAAATTCCAAGCCTCTCCTTTCATTTTACAATTTCAGCGGGATAGCACAAAGGAAGTTTGAACTTCAAAGTTCGAAATAAATGTTTAATAATGTGGACATGCATATTCCTAGATCTATTACGAACCAAGGAAAGCAGCATTGAAATATTTGAACCTGACTCTGACTTCATATTCAGGGAATGATGGCAACTTCATTCTGTCCAGAGCCTCACAAAGAATTGGTCCTTCTTCTTCAAAGTGTCTGTCAGCCCTTCTACTGGTGACTGTTTTCCCATCCAGTGTTGCAAAATTTGACTGCAGAAAAAATAGTCATGGTCATTAAATTGAAAAGCAAAGTGTATTGGCAAGCTTAGGCCTTTTCTAAATAAAATCAGGAACATAAAACTTTGATAGAACTTAGAAGCAGGTTGAAAGGGAAGTTACTAACTAAATAACCATGCAAAAAACATAACGGCTTCTCGATTTTCACTCACCTTGAATGCAATATCGCCAGGTGACATAGCCAATCCAGCACCCATTGACTCAAATGCACCTCGACCCTTATAATAAACTCGTGGGTCATAACCTAATAGTGATAGGTGAGCTGTGTCACTTCCACAACCCAAGCCTACTTCAACAGGGTCCATAAGACCGTTAACTCCAGCAGATGCAATAGCATCCAAGTTAGGAATGTGAGCTGCTTGCAAAGGAGTCTTGTATCCAAACCTTGGCAATGAAACATCACCCAACCCATCAATAAGCACAAATGCCACTCTTCTCTTTGGCTGCTGGGGACTTCCCATGCTTCTTTATCCTATATGTACTTTACTGTCTAAAATGAACAACAACAACAAGCCTTAGTCTCAAACAAGTTGGGGTCGGCACTGTCTAAAATGAACAAGAAATGAAAATGTAAATAATAAGCTTAAGGTCTCATTATATGGTAGGGCGTATCAGAAACTTGAACAATCAATTATAAGAAAGGAACATAACTGATGCAATAAAAATGGAATTCTTGACAATTGAAGCTGTTGATTTTTAATCTATAGATATTGAACTTTGGTTCTTGAATTAAATAAAAAGTGCACAAACAGATGAATATCAGGAACTTCTTATAACTGGTACATGGAGATGAGTGAATATTATCCAATAAAAATAAAATTATGCAACCATTAATCATTTAATCTCGAACATAATCAAAATTAGACCCAAATACTCCAGCAATCATCGAACTCTATGAATTTGGAAGCAAGATTACCAAATGATTTCCACTCTCCAATGTTATAACCTATTCATAAACCAAAAAAGAGATAAACGCAGCGGAAAAAGAGTCCAAAGGGAGAAAAACCAACAAAGTAAAGCAGATGATTATGCAAATGAAAATGGCAAAAATTTCTCATAAATCAAAGATTCAATTCTATGATTAAGAAATAAAGAAACAATTAATCAGTGAAAAGAGGATATGGGTAGAGAACATTTAAAGAAAAGAATTGATAAATGGGAGCATAGAGTAGAAATTCTGACCTCAAGAACAGAAGAACACCTTTACTGTCAATTCAATCATGTGGTTTCCGAACGAATAATAAGAGAAGAATTCTAATGAATAAGCCTTTCTAAGATATGGGTTTTCATAAATTAACGAAAAGATGGAATCTTTGTAATTGTAGTATCACTCTTTTTTGCTTTGCCTTTGCTTTTGGTTCTGAGATTGGAAGGCTAATCTGAAGAGGTTCAGTTTTCCAGGCAAAAATATTTGAAAACTATAATAAATTTGTAAAGAAGAAATAAAAAAACATAACGCTAATGTATTCGGTTCGGTATCCCCGTGGCACTCTTGTAAATCCTCCCAAAATAACTGATTTGCCACTTAAAGAATAGACTTTGTTTGGTTGGTCGAATGTTATTGTTCTATTCTTGGATCAATTAAGGCTTTTCTTTTCATATGTTAGGAAAAAATAAGGCTTTTCAGTTCATTTTCCAAACCCATTTTCGTTGAGTTCATCTGAAAAATAGTACATATTGAAAATTTAACAAACGATAAATATAGTTAGATTAAATTTAATGACAAATTAAATAAAAGTTTAGCACACGGCTACATTAACATTCAATACTCTCCCTATTTTAAAATAAATATTATTTTTAAGCTCCACACATAAACTAAAAAATTTTATCTCGATATCTAAATTTTAGAAAAAATATAAATAACGTTTCTATTTTTCTATTGGTTTTTTTTATATGATATTTTTTTCTATTTTTAATAATGTTTTCCTTATCAGAAAATTATTTTCATTCTTTTCATAAGTGTTATTGGTTCTTTCTTCATGAGAGTTTGTTTTTCTCCCTCTATAGAATATGCAAGATTGTTTTCACATGTGATTTTGATTTTAAATATTACTATATTAGATTCGCCGAAAAACTCAATTGTCGAATGGCTAAAAATTGCCACAAGGAAAAACCAATTAGTCAAACTCATCGAGTGAAGCATGTTGCAGATTCAAGTTCAATATCAAATTATACTTTGTAATGGATATATTTTTCATTTGTGCAAAAAAGTATGAATTGTATCTCAATTTTTATAATTCTTCCTTCCCAATAAAATTTTTTATTTCTTAAAAAAAAAATTTCAATTCACGGGTAAAAAGCATACTTGAAACTCTTCTATTTCTATATAAACTCTTCTATTTTCTTTATAAACTCTCATATATACTCTCAATGTTGGGAAAAAATATGATGTCATACGACTTATACATGGCAGTTAATGTAGAAAAATCACCAAGGTACCATGGACTTATTAAATCAAAATTGGGGATAGTAGGTATAGGCCTTAAGCAGGTGATTATTTATAAAGTTTAAAAATACATATTAAGATTATTTATGTAATTTAATAATATATTACATTTTCCTTTAAAAAATGTTTTTGTATGCAACATATCATGGGCATTACCTTTACAACAGAGGGCAAATCAAAGTTTTATCTCTGTAAAATTATGAAAAATTGAATACTGTAGG
>CATIWJ010123168.1:0-28740 GCA_949640765.1 Croton laevigatus | reverse complement strand
CCATTGGTGTTAAGGTTATGTTTACTAATTTTCGTTTGTACTTAATTGTTTATTAATTACATTATTGCTGCAGTTTCTAATCATATCTATGATCCGTATATTATTTATTTATATATATGAAACTAACGCGTTTCTAACAATTTGTAAGAGCTATCGCGACAAGAATAGTTGACAGTAGCCCAATTTTTTTTTTTTTTTTCTTAAATGAGTGGTTGGCGAGAATATGGAGAGGGAGAGACTAGGGTCTTTTAGAGGTTTAATTGTCTCTACAACTCAATATTTTCGACCATAATTACATTTTATTAATTTAAGAAGCCCAAAATATTAAATTTATTTTTTAATTACATTTAATAAGGTGTTATTAATATAAATGTATACAAATTAGTGTGTTAGCAGTAGAAAGTTTATTAACGAGTTGTATTGATACAATTATAAAATATACTCGTTATTTTGAAAATGTATCAGAAATTTAAATTTGGGTGAAAATGTTATGTTACCCGCTAGGGATTGACTATGATGAATTTTTTTTCCCCCAATTTAATCTAGAACTTTGGTTTAAGATGAGATTGTTACGAAAAATTTATTTTAAGATGAATTTATTCCAAAATTTAAAATATGTAGAAAATACTACATTTCTAAAATTTCATGGTGAAAAGTAACTTAAGCCATTTTAAATATGTCAAGCATTTTTTTCAATTACAATATATATATCAAGCACATAATCATTTTTCCTTTTGTTATATTTCAATTGAACCCCTCCTTCTATCTAATTTTTGTAAAAATAAAGTAAAAAAATGTAAAACCCTTGATTTTTTAAGAAGTTTGAGTTTATGGTTAAAATGATAATTTTTTTATTTGAGGGGTAAATTTGTTATTTTACCCTCTTATATTTTATTTAGATGTAATTTGCTATTTTAGAGGTCGATTTGGTATTTAGGACGACGAGACTTCATTTTGACTATAATATTACATTTTTAAGTTTTGGAGGTATTTTAGTCATTTTTTGGTTGTTTACATATTTTATTAATTAAAAATAATAGTTAGTAATATTTTGGGAGAATAAAAATTATTAAATATGTTATTTTTATATTATTTAATTAATTGGCTATTTTTAATATTTTATATTATAATTTATTTTAAGAAGGGAATAATTAAGTATTTATAAAAAAAAAAAAAAAAAAGCCTATACTAAGTACTAATGAGCTGCGTGAAATTCTTTGAGAAGTAGCTTCTGCTGCTCGTGGATGGGAAGGGAAACAAGAGGAAAAGAACTAAAAACTGATCACAAATCAATTGAAAAAGAAAAAAGAGGGAATTTATGAATTATGAATTTAAGTTTACAATTTGAGCTAGTCGTTGGATCTTTGAAGCTTTCTTTGAGGTTTTTCTTCTCTTCTCCTATTTTTTTTTTCACTTTTTCGTCTATCATTTATTAATTCATTGTTATGCCATTTAAACTGATCGAGATTATATTTAATTTGATTATTTTGAATAAATTGAGAATTAATTTGATAGAATCTGAATTTAGGGTCTTGTTTATGAAAATCAGGGGATTTTAATCTTCATTTTCATTCGGATCAATTTAAACATTGTAAAAGGTTAGGGACTGATTATTTAGGGTTCTTATGATTTCAATTTGGGTATTTTCTATTCAATTGAAGTTTTTACAATTTAATCTTTTGTAAAAAACTATTTCTGCTATAATGGGTGTTTGTACTGTAATTTTAAGATTTTTTTTATTAAATTTAGAAAAATAATTTTAATCTAAAATTTTTATATATTACTCGGCATAAGTCTATTTTCTACTAAAAATATTTTTGAACCTTTTGCAGTGTATTTTTATTTTTGAAATTATTTATTTTCTAAACTGTTGTTAGTTAAGTGTCAATGCAATAGCGGTTATTTGAAAAATTAATTTGATATACTTAGATGTCTTTAAAATTATTTAAATTTGGTGGTAATAATACTTAGGGTTTGAAGTTTGAGTCTGGTATACTTCTAGAATTTTTGGAAAAAAAAAAATATTTTCTATAAATTTTCAAATTAGGTGTTGTTAGTTTAGTATTTTAAACTGGAATAGAAAGTTTTAAAGCATGTTTGAGTAACCTATTTAGCTCCAAATAAATTGAAAATTTCCAAAATTAATAGAAAGTGCTGTATTTTTTTAGAATTTTTAACCAAATTTTTTTTTTATGAATTTTGAAAATAGGTTGTTACGGTCCCAGGTTATGGATTTGATTATGAGTCTTTCGGGTAGAGGGTCAAGTTTAGAAAGGGAGGAGGAAGAAGGTTTAACCTTTTTTCTACCTATTTTGTTAGACTTGGAGGGAATCGGCTTTGATACCAATTTATAGGTTGAGTTGTTAGTAGATTCTATTTCCTACTCCTCTGATATCTCCTTTAGGTTTAGATATTAAATTTAGATACTCTTTCATTCATTTCAGCTTTTAAAGATTTCCAGACAATGGTTATAGGACGACTAAGTCTAATTCCTTTTTCTATAATAAGTATTTAGAACTTGTCTGCTTAGTTGATGTTTGAACTTAGAACTATTTGAAACTTTTGGTTAATTGTAACTGAACTTAGAACTTTTGAACTTAGAGTTTTGCGTTGTTATGACCCAAATCCGGGATCAGTAACCGGCGTGCAACCAGACCGAAGTCTGACCGCACAAGCCTTAAAATAATCTACGAAATAACCATTTTGCTTTCAATAGTTTAAGATAAAATACTTAATCAACCATGCAAAAGTTCAATTTAATCTATAATTCAATTACTAACTAAACTAAAATGACAGGTTCTAAATGTTTATTGCATAAAAAGGGTTCGGACCAAGTCCGCCTAACATACCATATATCCGGAAATCTCTAATAGCTGAAGCAATAGAAAGAGTATTATTATCTAATCCTCAGAAGACGTCCAAAAAGAAAGGAGTAAATTAGCTAACGAATTAATTTGCAAAAAGACAGTCTATAGGGGTGTGAGCGTTATTTATAGATGCTCAGTAAATTCTTTTTGAGGCAAAGAAATATACTACAATAAATATACACATTCACAATAATCTCAATCTCAAATAATACAATCACAATAGTGTGTCGGGGTCAACAATCGCCAAATACTCCATTCCTTAAACTGCCTCAATGACAATGAACCATCCTTATCTCAAGCACAACAATCAATATCAACCTTAATAATCAATGATAGGCATAAAGCCTCAATGAACAATGGTAGGCATAAAACCTCGATAAACAATGGTTAATGAACTCCCTTATATCAACCTCATTCATCAATCAATCGCAATGTCCAGGGGCGGACCTAGAAATTTACGTGAGGGTAGGCGAAAATATGGTACTACCTTCGTTCTTATTTAATAGAGACTTTAGGGCAAAATCAATGTTCTAAAATAATAAAAACTTTTACTATTTTGGTAGAATTACGACCATTTTACCCTTTTATCATTTAGTGGGTTGGGTTGAGAAAAATGACTATTTTAATTCTACTATTTTTCATTTAGTGGATTAGGTTGGAAAAAATAATTATGTTAAAATGCATGTCATATTGGTACAAAAGATAATAGAAAAAGTGAAAAAAGCGCGTGATTTTTAGTAGAGGATAGTTACAGTTGTAGATAGTTTGTGTACAAAACTTAAAGAGTTGCGCTAACGTATGACGCTAAATTGTGAGAAGTGTTACAAAATAATGCAAACCAAATAACACATGCACACAACAAATTTAGCCAATTGCGAAGAAAAAGTTGCATAATCGATCATATGTAACCAGAATGGCGCACATGTAGGTTGGTATTATACATTTTGCACCCATATTTAAAAAACAGTCATAATGAATTCGCAAAATACGCTCAGTTTTCAACATAGACCCTATTTTTCTAAAAGAGAGAAATGAAAAAATTGAACTTCCAACCACACAAAATCAATTAAAGTGTACTCTGCTCAAATTTATATAGGTAGCTATTAAATTCGTTGAATTTATACACAAAATTATTTATATTCATTAATAAAAAATATTAAGCAAGTAGAATAGAAATAAAATAAATAAAATTATTTAAAATATAATTATAAAAATATTTGTAAATAATATTAAAAAATTTTATAAACTAAAATATATGTTAAAATACTAAATATCTAAAAATTAAATATATAATAATATTCATTGATAGAAGACTAAGATAAAGTTTAAAATATAAAGAAGCAAAATTTTTGAAAAAGTTACAAAACGGTGTTATCGCCAGTTGAACTCGGGTCATTGGGGTATAAAGGAAGACTCATTCAACCATTATGCCAACCTATGACTTAAGCCTAACATGCCACTTTAAAGTTTTATTAAGTCGAGGGTAGGCGTCTGCCTACCCTCGGCTAATGGCAGGTCCGCCCCTGGCAATGTCAATGGATAGGCGTTAAACCTCAATAATCAATATTTAACGAATACCCCATCAATCACTTCCGTCTCCATATGACACACCATCGCAGTGCACAAAAATATAACAATCACAATTATTCAGCAATTAATCACATATTCAATCACATACAAGTTTCTTTATCTCCTATTCAAAAGCAGAGTCAGGGTGTGAAAGAATAATTCTAGCGAAATAAGAAAGAATAAATATATAGATAATGGTTTAATATTATATATATTACTTGTTAGCAATTAGCATAAATCACAAATAAGCAATCACACCCATGAACTTACCTGATTCGCAAGGCAATCCAAAACTCCCTTCGCGACTATTAACTTAACGGACCGGCTTGATTACCACCTGAGGAAAATAACATTATAACATGGCTGACCAATCAACCCACAATTCTATATGTATGCATGACGTGATCAATAATTCAATTCCTCTCAAAACACGAAACCGTTAATTTATTCAATCAATCGATTAATCCAACATTTATTTCTAACAAAACTCCATCATTTATTTAATCCTAGAAAATAAATAATTCTAGCAGAACAAGCAAAATTAATATCGATTAAATCCTCTTCTACACCCCTTTTTTATTAAAACGAACTATAAATTTTCTAAACACATAAAATGGCTCAACAAAATTATGATTCCGTAATTTCCAGTTAAAATTCAGCCGCCCAATTACCAACTACGTATAACTAATTAATTAAATCAATCCTAGCATTTATATTTTCTAGCCAAACATTTAAATAATATCTAAATCAGGAACCAAACATGAAAGAAAACAAATATAGCAGAATAATACCTAAAAATTTACTCCACAGGGCCCTTCAATAACCCCACTGCCCGAACTGATTCAGCAGCAACAACCACTGCCGCCCGAATAATTACAAACTGCCCCTTAAATTTTCACTCACTACCCAAACAAATGCTTCTGTTGTTTGCACTGCTGTTTGGTAATCTTAAATCCATTCTCATTCCCTTCTCTCCAAAATCGAGTCGTGTGATTTGCACTGCTGTTTACGTTTGAAAGTTATCGGCGTTTAAAGTACCGCTATACCGGTAAGGTTCTTAAACCGTTCTATCCTGTAAGAAATTATTCTATTAACCTTGGGTACCGAGAGGGAAATAAAATTCCTTAAGAACAGACAGTGAACTCTGTTGGCTCAGTTTATTTTATTGCATTTAATTTATTTAATATAGCATTATTAATTTTTTAATTGCTTTAAGTTTATTGCAATTTTATTTGTTATAACTTTATTATATAGCATTGTTTATTTAATTATTATAAATTAATATAAGTACTATGACTATAACAATTTATTTTTAGTGCATATGGGGTTCACTTTTATAATGAGTGAATATGAGTTGATTACTTTTTAGGTAAAATGGGAAAAAATTATAAAAAAGAAAATAAATAGTAAAAGTCTCAAAAATATTGGAACGGAAGTAGTATTTTTTTTTTTACATTATAATTAATTATAATTAGCTATTCCCTCAATAAGCATTATTACTATATTATTTAAATGTTAACTGACTACTCAAATACTTTAAAATTATCAAAATACTCTTTTTCCACTAAAATACAAATTATAATCAAATTACCATAATATCATTTTGACTATCGAGCAAACATCAATAATATCAAATTATCATCCAACTAAAGATAAGAATAAAAATGATATTTTCGCCCTTGTTCTAAAAAATCCTCAAAGGTATCCCAAGTCTCTAAAACACTCAGAAAACGAAGGATTTCACATGCGTGCATTTAATAACATCTAATTTTGTTTAGTTATTAGAAGACTTGTGTAGCCGGACTTTGGTCTGATTGCATGCCGGTTATTGATTCTAGATTTGGGTCATGACGACAAATCCAAAATTTCTCTTATGTAACAATTTATCCATCCTGCAATAAATTTATTTTAAACTAGTCATGTACCCGAGCGATACACAATTGTTACATTATTTTGAATTATGTTATTAACTTTTAATATTTTGAATTCAAATTGTGTTTGCTTATACAATTGTGCTTTCTTATCGATTTTATACAACATTTTATATATAAATGTAATTACATACCAATAAACTTTGCAGCAATAGCAAAAGCAAATTACTATTTAAATTAGTTTTGTTTTTCGAAAAATTCTTTTCTCTATTTTAGAAATTGTATTAGATATTGTACTCTATACGATATATATGTCATATATTAGTGATTCCATATTTATATTTAGATATAGCTTTTGAAACTATAAATGTGATGGTTAAAAAAAATAAATAAAAATAATTTTAATATTTAATTATATGTATTAATTAATCATTAGAAGTTAACAATAATTAATTATTAATTAATGTCTCACATAATATTTTTTAAAAAATAAAATTAAAATTTTTTTTAATTCTTGCAATGTTGGTACATAAGCAATTGTGTTTTTTATATTGCACCACCAAGACTTAGCTATTATATATTTTAATAGATAAACCCCTCCCATATTTAATAATTAATATATTTAATTGATTAATTATTAATTTATGTAAACAAAAAAAAAAAAAAATGGAAAGAAGGAAAGAGACATTATTATAGATAAATAAAATGATCGTTCATGTAGACGATCATATCTCTTTAAATTAATACAAAGTACAAATACAGAAGTAGTCTTTATTTTTTCTTAAATGGGTCTTTCTCTAGAGAACCCATTCTTTATTCCATTTTATAAGTATTCATATTTATTCTACCTCACAGCAACTCTTTTTTTTTTTCTTCAGTTTTTAAATCACCCTGCAAAATAAATTATAGTATTAATTATCAAATCAAATGCAAATGAATAAAAATTAATTAATTACTAGTATCTCATTTCCAGCATTGCTAATTAGTCCTTCCTTTATCAATATGCACTAATTAGTTTTACCAATCATATTTACAATAAATAGATTCATTTAGGAAAATGAATAGAATTTAAATTCTTAATCAAATTAAACGATAAAAACTTTATCAATTATTCTCTATCATTTAGAAGAAATTTTTATTTTTGAAAGTTGCAACAACATTATCGAGAAGCATTAGTCCCAAATTATTTACGACCGGCTATAACAATAATAATAATAATAAGATTTGAACTTACCGGGAGCAATCAGTGCTAAGGCTTATATTGAAAGGAACACGAACAGCACATAGAACAGGGAGGTTTGCTGCTGCTGTTAAGTTAACAGGAATAGATAAATTAAGGAGACGAAGGAAAAGAGTCAAACAGTTACAAGCTGCTTGGCGACCAATGGTGGTTGTAGCGTTTAAACCAATGGACTGAAGGCCGTTGCAGCAGTTTGGGGGAGGTGTTCCTCCCAATATCAGAATGGAAACGCAAGGAGATAACTTGGCCTCCACTTGTGGACAAAGTTGGGTTTGTGCCAGTGGTGCACCCACCGCCATGCATAGAACCAATACACAAACCAACTTGGTTGCCATTTTCTTGAAGAAATGTGTTTATGGAAAGTGCTAAAAGGGTTTGTAGTTTTTGAGAAGAAGAGTGAGTATGTTTGCTCTTAGGGTTGGTCTTTATATAGGGCAAGAAAATGCCCTTTTTTATTTATTTATATTTTTTATTTGGCGGTTGGGAAGAAAAAAAAAAAGATTTCGTTGTGAATTAGCTGGGAATTTTTTTATGTACTACTAAAACACAATTAAACTAAAGTTGCATTAATTTTATTTTGATAAATGAGTCTAAAAAAATTTTAAATAATTAGTGAAAAATGGAAAGAAACAAAAATCTAACAACAATTTATAATTCTCCTTAAAGATTAAAAAAATTAGGCAAATATTTCACATCGTTTAATTAGAAGAGTTAGAGAAAGAGACAATATTGTAAATATACCTAAATTTGCAAGTGGAATTCAAGGCAGCTCTTTGATAACTTTGACCCCGATTTTGAGCAATCAAAGTCACTAATTCAATATAAATCATGATTTTGATTCAATTTGACCCAGACTGGTGGCTGGTTTGCTGGTCGATTAATTGGAACCGATATGCTTGGCCAATTTCAGAAACTATGTATATCAATTATATATAATAATAAAATAAGGTTGTCACCCAAAGAAAAAAAAAATTATAATTGACAGAGCAATTATTGTTACCAATTTTATATTGAGTGCTATCTTTTGATATTCATTATTGTTATTTTCAATTTTTTTCCTTTCAAAATAATTTTTAAATTTGTTGACTTTGCATGGGTCAGTTTGGGAATTATATCTTTTGTTTATTCGATATCTTTTGTGGTTGGGGGCCAACAGAGACCTTTGCTCTCGAGTCCTAACCGACTGAATTTGAATCCTCTATCCACATCAGAGTGCATGAGTTTATAACTATGACAAAAAAAATGTATTGCTCCAATAATTGTTATTACTATGAGTATATGTATATGTTACCCGAGAGGCGAGGCCATCGTCCCCTACTAAGACTTAACTTCCTATTTAAATTAGGGATGACAGAAGATTGGTTAACTGCATAATTTTTTATTTTCATAATCATAACCATTTAATTATAGAAATTTTATAGCTACTCTATTCCATAACCGTTACATAACCATTTAGGATTAACCGCGGGTACTAATGTTAATCGTTTAAAATTTTCAAAAAATTATTTTCTCATATGTCACTACTAAAACCTATTAAAAAGTTGCCACAATAAAATAAACTAATAGTCTTTAAAAAAAAAAAAAAACTTATAACTATATAGTATTTGGAAATAAAAATAAAATAAATTTATTAAAATACTATTAAAAAATAAAATAAATTATTTCGAAAAATCATATTTTAGAAATTATCGATTCACATGTTATTTAGTTTTACTTTAAGTTATAAATTTAGAGTATCACGTTTAGATAATATAACAAAATTATGTAGTTTTTAAAAAATTATATATATATATAATGAGTTGGATTTTGAGAGTAACTATTCCCTAACTATGAAAAATAGTTTTAGCTAGGGTTTGCCTGCTACGGATTGAGTTTTTTAGATCATGGGTCGGATATTTAGCGGGGTTTGTCTGTGGATTTTTTATTTGAAAAAATAAATTTTTTAAGAAAAAAAAAGAATTTAAGTATTTCTTTTATATATTTAAATTGTAAAATAAGATTAATTAACTATATAATCTATTAAATAAATTAAATAATTCAACTGATAAAAATAATACTGACTACTTAATTAAATAAAATATAATGCAATATTCACAAATATGTTTACAAATGTTACATTATATTTTAATTAATTAAATAAGGTTCAGTGTATATTAGACACGATATTTATTTTTGTAGCCATATGTCTTAACTATGGATGTAATATGTTGTAGTGAATGCAAGATAATTCAAATTTATATGTCAATTATTCATGAATTTCAATAAAAAAAGTATATTTTTATAGTAATCTTCATAAGCTAACATATTCATTATAATTTAGAATTTAGAATTTTTAAATTATTAATAAAATTATAATATTATTCTCGAGCGGGACAGGTGTACTAAAACCTGTCCCTGCCCCAAACCTGCAGCAAGTTTCATTATTAAAACCAATTCCAGCCCCGTTCCCCAAAGGACCAGGTAAAATGTGCCCACATGGGTCGGGTTTCAATGGGTCCTCATTAGATCGGGTCAAATGCTCAACCCCCAGTTTTAGCGGTACCACATGCTCAATTTCATAACTATTTCATAACCATGACGGTTAATGATTTCTGTTTTCATAACCATTAGGATACTATCATATTATTTTGCAGTTTTGATAGTGCAATTAACCAAGAAAATTTGTTCCACTGCCATCCTTAATCTAGACATAGAGTCCGAGTTGCACTCCTATTACAAATTACTGGACCATTCTAGCTAAGTCTAGATTTGGGTCCCAAAGCTCAATATCAATAAAGGGCGTAACATACATACATATACAAATACATGCGCGTGTGAGGAGGGGAAGAAAGGTACGTAATACCATATACAAATTGACTTTAAATCTAAATTTAAAGGTATTAAGGTGCAAGCATCAGTTCCAGTGGTAGGATGTGCTGAGCTTCTTCCAGTTTGGCTGGATTCGACACCTACTCCCCCTCCCCTAGAATTAGGAATATTTATGTAAAAAAAATTAAAGGTATTAACTATTATGATAAACATACCTTATCATAAATGTTAGTTTTAGGTTTTCATTAACGCACAATAATAAGTCAACTTAAAAAATTAGTATGAAATATTTTATTTGGAGACTACCGATACTTTGGGTCTCTAAAACATATACTTTCATGACTTAAGCAAGTTGGCAGTGGAGGTCGAGTATTCAAATGTTTGGCAACGTTTCATTGCTAACAGCATCTCATTTAGCGGGTTTAACCGTGTATTTTTTTTATTTGAAAAAATAATTTTTTTTAAGAAAAAAGAAATTAAACATTTTTAATGTATTTAAATTATAAAATAAAATCAATTAATTACATAATTTATCAAATGTAAAAATAATATTGAACGTCATTTAATTAATTAAAATATAATATAATATTCACAAATATAATACATGATAACTCAAATTATATGTCAATATTTAAGAATTTCAATAAAATGTATATTTTTATAATAATATTTATAAGCCAACATATTCATTATCATTTAAAATTTTTAAATTATTAATAAAATTATAATATAATTCTCGAGCGGAGCGAGTATATTAAAACCCTTGCCCACCCCAAACCTACAATGAATTTTATTATTAAAACTCATTCACATCCGTACCCCAACGGATCGGGTAAAATTTGCCCTGCGGTCGCCCCGTGCCGGGGGGGGGGGGGGGGTTTGGATCGGGTCAATTGCTCAACCCTTATTTTAGTGGTACCACACGCTCAATTCCATAATTGTTCTATAATCATGACGGTTAATAATTTCTATTTTCATAACCGTTCCATAACCATTAGGATTCTATCCTATTATTTTGCAGTTTCAATGGTGCAGTTAACCAAGAAAATCTATTCCGCTGCATCCCTAATCCAGACATAGAGTCCGAGTTGCACTCCTATTACAAACTACTGGACCATTCTAGCTAGGTCTAGATTTGGGTCCCAAAGCTCAATATTAATAAAGGGCGTACTACGTTAAAAAAAAAAAGGGCGTACTACGTTAAAAAAAAAAGGGCGTAATAAATAGACAAATACATGCGCGTGTGGAGGGGAAGAAAGGTACTTAATATCGTATACAAATTGGCTTTAAATCTATATTTAATGGCATTAACTATTATGATAAACATACCTTATCATAAATGGTAGTAGTTTTAGGTTTTCATTAACGCACAATAATAAGTCAACTTAAAAAATTATGAAATATTTTATTTGGAGAGTAACAGTACATAAATCTGCCAAATACATAGTTTGCACCCTGAATTAAAAAAAAAATATAAAAAGAAATAATTGATACTCTTAACATTTTTTAAAACCTTCAAATTTATTTTGTAAATAAATCATAGTCATTTTCTTCAACCTTATAAGCCGCTACCCTAAGCCGTAGCTACCACCACCATCTATTTCCTAGTAGCCAAGTTTCTAGAGGTCGCACCACCTTTGCTCACCCCCTCAGTTCCAACATTGACGTCATTCTTGGTCTCTGTTGGAAAATTGAACAACATCAAAAAATCTTTTCTCTTCTTTACATTTTAGAAATTATTGCAATCCCTCCAAACTACCACACTCAATGAGTCGCCACCGGGGTGTTCACGCATTAGTAAGGAACCTTCGCAGCGCACGCCATTTATAGTAGTCGATTGGATCGTGGTGGTGGTTGGTTGTTTTTAGGATCAACAATTTCTAGGCTTTCTATGTTCTTACCAAGAACAAGAACATTTTTTTTAAAAAAAAAAAATTTTTCAATGAAATTACATATAGAATATATGTTGACTCAAAGGTTCAACCTCATGTTTTGATGATATATAAACCATGAGTACTCTGGCATTTCCTCATATACATGCAATATTTGATCATTTAGGTCTAAAAAAGAAATTTGAAGTCAACACTAGAAGACATCTAAACGGAAGGAGTTCTTTGAAGACGTTCAAGAGTAGATAAGATTTGTTCAAAGTCTTTGTTTAGATTGTAACGGTAACTTAAGAGAAATATCAAGTTTTCAATGGTCAAAATCTTTTAAAATATTTTTCAAACTTGTGTCTCTCTTGATGTCTAACGTATTTTTGCTTGAAATTTGTGAGATAGTGTATTTTCACTAAAATGAAAACTGTCTTCTGAACACGCAAAAATTATCTCTGACGTTAGCTAAAAGAGAAAAGACAATTGATCTTCTAAAGTTTATTCAGAAGCAGAAATCAAGAATGTTTGTCTTCTGCATAAAATATCCGTTGGCATTTTTTGCTCTCCTAACGGCTAAATTCTTCTCGGTTCACTATAAAAACCCAAATGTTTAAACATTTAGTTCTTTGACAAAAGAAAATCATGTACTCTCTCCACTTCCATATCTTTAAGATTTTCTTTTCTCCCCAAATAATCGAGTGTTGTTTTATCTATGTTTACTTTGAAAAGATTTTTGTATTTTTATCAACTTCTCTTTTAAAAAATTTCTCTGATTTTCATTCTTACTTTACAAAAATTTTTCCTAAACTTAACTTGGTATTTTTCTCTTAATCTATTTTAGGATTCTATTTAATATGAAGTAGTTAAGAGTTTTTTAAAATCTAAAAAACTAGTTGTGTTTAGGAGCTTTTGGGATAAAGCTCAAAAGATAGTTAGCAAACAGCCGAGCAAATAGCCTTGTATCAAGTTTCCTTATCTTTGTAAAATGGAAGAAATGGTTTATTAAGCCCATAATTTTAGTGGGAAATATGTTAGACCATGTTAGAATCTATGTTCTTTAAATAGCTTTTCCTCTAGCTCTGAATAAAAATTATAGTAGTGGAAATCTCAGGTGGATGTATATGGACAGTGGATGTAGGCTTAGTTTAGCCGAACTACTATAAATTCTGTGTCTCTATTTCTTTTCACTATTTTTAAGTTTGCTCGCAAATTTATGCTTTTTAAACTGAACTTAATTTTCTCATCAATTTTATTAAATTTCTAAAAGCATTGAAGTTGATTGAAACAAAATGTTTTTACTTGTCTCAAATTTTCAAAATAGACTTTTACTCTAAACTATGAAATCATGTTTTGTTTGAACTCAATATTTTATCAATAGATTTTTGAATTTTAGTGAGTTTGTTCAAAACAATTTTAAGTTCAGAAGTTATATTTACTTGAAAAAGAATTTTAAAGTCAAAATTTTGAAAATTCCTATTCAACCCCTCTTGGATTATTGCCACATCTGCGACTACAATATGATCTATCGCATTCCAAATTTCTCATACATGCATAGAGCACTAATATGACATAGTTATGAACCCGGAGTAGGATGGGGGCGTGAATGGCACTAAAATGGCCTAAATGGAATTTTTAAAATTATTTTAAACCCTTATGAAATTATGAATCAAATGCAGTGGGTTCTAGGTAATGGGTGTGTTAGAGGTTAAAATTTAATTGTAGCAATTAATCTAAGTGAAATGGTGTCTCTTGAGTTTTTCTGAAAATGTGGTGTTGAAAGATACCGTAAGGAAAACCGACGAAGGATGAAAATGTAATTTGTCAAAGAGGGAAAATGGTATAATTAAAGAAATTTGAGGGTTTTAAAAGGAAAAAAGAAAAGGAGGAGGGAATTGATTCTTGAAAAATTTAGGGCCATTGGATCAACAAAAAGTGAAAATATGAGGACCCTTGGATTTAAAGACAACATACTAGAAAATTCAGGAAAGGAGAATTAAGTCGTAAATTGGACAACATACCAGTGAGAATTCAACTTTTCACTAGTAAACCAAGAGAAGATTAGCTTAAAATAGAGCTTGCAACAACCTAAGGAAGCTATCTCCATCGTCAATTAGTCCATCTCTAGCTTGGTTTGGAAGAAATTATAAGGTAAGCCAAACTTTTCTCAAGTGAAAAAGGAAAAGGAAAAGGAGTAGTAGAGAGGATTAGAGGAGCAAAAGTGAAAGAAAATAAGATTTTTGATATTTTAACCTTTTGTAGTTCTTATAAATTTTGCTTTCTTTCTTGAATTGATTGAATATTTGAGAATATAGAAGTGTCATGAAATTCTTGATTTGGAAAATAAAGTTCAGATTATAAGGATGATTTTACTGGAAGTGTTTGATAAAAGAGTAATAAAATCCTTATAAGAGAAAACACTATTAATTTGATAATAGATCAGTATTATATTACTAAGTTTAAATTAGAGCAAAACTTATGAAAATGTCTAAAGAAGATAACTAAGTGAGATTAAACGAATACAAGATATAAAAAGGCATAATGCACGAATGTTAGGCAAAGAATGCTAGTGAAATGAATAAGCAAAAAGAGTAGTTATGAAACATGTAGGAAGGAAAACTAAACCGGCTTCAAGAAATTATTAGACTGATAAGGAGAGGGTATGGGTTAGTGGTTTATAGATATGGAGATGGAAGACGAAAGGTATGGGAAGAAGAAAAGTAAAAATTATATACCTCTTCCGTCATGGAATAAGAGTCTTTTTTGTACTTTTTATTATTAAAAAAACATTAAATATGTTGAAACTATAAAATTTAATTCATAAAAGAATTAATATTCTCTTTATTCTAAAAATTAATATTTATTATTCGGATAAAGTGCATTTTTTTATGTGAATGATAGAAAAGAAAAATCATTATCTAATCTTGTTACAATACACTTATTATGGAAAAAAAAATTAGCAACTAGTTACTTTGGAAATAATGCTCTCTTACATCAATGATTTACTTTAGAAAATTCTCTCTTGTATTAATGATTTAATTATTTGTTTTGTATTGATGATTTATTTTTATATATAACTTCAATGCATTTGGGAAATATACTATTACATTTAAATATGTATATCGATTACTATTATAAAAGAAAAAACATACTACCTGGAATTTGAGATTTTAGGGCATTTACCCTATTTTCTTGTTTCTTTATACCATAATTTCATCAATATCAATAAAATCAACTGTTCACCAATATCACGGCAAGAATAATAATAAACAATTACTAACTCTCTAAAAAAACTTACTTTTTTACCAATATCAATAAAAAATAATAATAAACAATTATAAAATTTACTATAAATTGAAATATAAAGAATTAAAAAATATACGCAAAAAGGAAAATATAAATAATTAATAAAAACGGAAGTAGTAAGTGATACTTTTGGTACTTTTTGTTAAATTATGACAATTATTCCATTTGTTTTGTAGTTGATGTAATTTGTCGTTAATGCACGTGAGATCTATTTTTTTTATTGAGTAGATCTGAGTTACTACATTTTAAGCTAGAATGGAAAAAACATTATCTGGAAAAACTAAATATGAATAGTAAAAGTCTCAAATTTATATAAATGGAGTTAGTATTTTTATTAAATAAAATTATTATTATTATGTTGATGTATTGTGTATAATATTTTTATTTAAAGAAACTATATGCTAGTACAAAATTTTAAAACCTACGATGAATCCAGCGGAAAAAAATTAGCAAGTGGAGGCGTGAGATCCTAGGTTCGAAGCTTAATCAGTGTAACAAAACCCTACCTTTTTAGGTGTGTGAGATCGGATGCACGTACAAATGTCTATGTAAAAAAATTTTAAAAGCCTGGAATACAATATTATATGTATATAATATTTTAAAATTTTGAATTAAAAATTATTAGTTCATAAATTATTATAAACTCAAAGGGATTAGAAAAAGAAAAACCACCAAAGTGGCTAGGGGTGTAAACGAGCCGAGCCAAGCCAAGCAATGGCATGCTCGAGCGTGGCTCGTTTTATAAACGAGCGTAAAAAACGAGCTCGTGCTCGCTCGTTTATTTGGCGAGCATAAAATTATGCTCGTGAGCGGCTCATTTAAGCTCGATAATAAACGAGCCGCTCGAGCTCGAATGCTCATTTATCAATTACTAAAAAAATAATATAGCAATATATCAAACACAAATTCAAATTACTCAAATATAAATCCATAATGTTCTTAAATTATAATTTAAAACAATACTAATAAAACAATATAACAAAATAAGAACAAGTTCAAATTAAACAACGACAATAAGCACAATAAAAAAAAAGATCATCACGGTAGTTCAAATTTCACAGCGGCTGGCAGATAGGGATATCAAGAAAACTTTGTAAAGTTTGGTTAATCTTTTGGTTTATAGGTGGGTGCTCATGAAATGCTCACGAGCGTGCTCGTTTACAGCTAATTGAAACATGCTTGCGAGCCGCTAGTGAGCCAAGCTTGTAACCGCTCGTTTATAAACGAGCTTGAAAATTGCGCTCGCGCTCAGCTCGTTTATCTGACGAGCGCGCACCGCTCTGCTCATTTACACCCCTAAAAGTGGCAGTAGTTAATTACATTGGTCATGTAGTCGATCCGTGGCGCAATGGTAGCACGTTTGACTCCAGAAGTAAAGATTGCGTGTTCACTTGACGTCAGGTTCAATTTCCACATCTTTTAATTTTTTATTTCAAAAAACCCCATAATCTTTTTTACTTAACCTTTCTTCCCAGCGCAATACTTATATTTCAATTAAACCTTTCCTCCTCCCTCTATATTAATTTATGCAGAAAATAAAGAGAACAAACACAAAATTTTTCATATTCAACAATTTATCCATCCCGCAATACTTTCATTCAAATAAACCCCTCCCACGTTTTATACCTAATTTAATTGAATTAATTATTAATTTATGTAAAAAGAAACAACAAAAAAGATAGAAGAAAAGATAGATATAAGTATATAAAGGAATCACTCATGTAAATGATCGTATCTCTTTATATTGATGCAAAGTACAAATACAAAAGTACTTCTCGGATATCTCCTTTAGGTTTAGATGTTGAATTTAGATACTCTTTCTTTCATTTTAGCTTTTAAAGGTTTCCGGATAATGGTTATGGGATGACTGAGTCTGATTTTTTTTTTGTAATAAATATTTAGAAATTGTTTCTTTAGTTTATGTTTAAAGTTAGAACTGTTTGAAACTTTGGTTAGCTATAACTGAACTTGGAACTTATAAACTTAGAGTTTTGCTTGAATTTAATAGCATTTGATTTTTTTTTAGTTATTAGAAGGTTTTTGTAGTCAGACTTTGCTCTAGTTGCACGCCAGATATTAACCCTATATTTAGCCCATGACAGCAAACTTGAAATTTCCTTTATGTAACATTTTATCCATCCTGCAATACTTCTATTTCAAGCTAGTTGTATACCTGCATGATACGCGGTTTTTATATTATTTTAAATTATATTTTTAATTTTTTAATATTTTGAATTCAAATTGTATTTGCTTATACAATTATGCTTTCTTATCATTTTTATACAACATTTTATATGTAAATGTAATTACATACCAACAAACTTTGCAATAATAATCAGGCCAGTTCTTGTAAATTTTTGGACCCGAGGGTAGGGGTGTGCAAAAACCGAACCGCTCGATTAATTCGATCGAACCAAACTGAACTGAGGTGATCAATTCGGTTTAGTCGGGTTAGTCGGTTCGATTCGGGTAATATATTTGGAAAAAATTCGGGTTTCGGGTTATTCGGTTTAAACCGAAGAAACCTAAACCCGACTGATCAACCCGACCAACTAACGTAAACTACGCCGTTTTGAGTACTTTTTTTCCAACAAAACCTAACCCTTCCCTTCTTCTTTTCCATTCCTTCATTCCGGCCGCTCCTTCTTCTCTCCCCTTATCCTCACCTCCGCCACGCCATTGCCAACACCACGCTGCCTCCTCACCGCCACGCCACTGCCAGTACCACGTCACGGCCAGCACCACCTTTTTCTCCTCCCTTTCTAGCCACCACTATTAAAGAACAAGGGAACCAATTTTTCTTCTTCCACTTGACCAGCAGCAGCAGCGGTAAGGGTAACGCCACGACCTCCACTCCGTTCACCACCACTAGCCACCACCACCTTCAATCCCTCTCCTTCTTCTTTTTCCTTTTAGTTGCATAAAAGAGAAAGAGAGAACCAGAGAGAGAGATCAATAGAAATGGTAGAAGAGAGAGAATTTTCAATGAGCTTTTTAAGTAGCTTTGGTCATCATTTGACGAAAATGAGTATCGATCTGGACTTTCCTCAAAGAGATTTTTGATTGATGTAAGAATTGTGACCTGAAAGCACCATTATCGGCGACCAAAAAGGAAAATGGCGATTGTTCACCGTATGACTGTTTCTTGATTTTTCCAATGGTTTTCTAGGTTTGCAGAGTCCGATTGATTTTTTATTTTGTTTTTCTTCCTTTTGTCTTGTTTAATCCTATTGAAATTGATATGTTAATTTTTTGGTGAAATTGTAAATGTTGATGAACTAAATTTTGATGTGTGGTTTTTTTGCTGAGATTGTAAATGTTGATGAACTGAGATTGTAAATTGATATTTGTTTTTTGCTGAAGATTATTTGTTGTTTTGTCCCGATTTTTAGTGGTGATTGAATTGGCTCATGGGTTTTCGAGTAATTCAGGTTAAAGAAATCGGGCCCCTAATTTTTTTGGGTTGTTCGGGTAGGGGCCCGAAATTATATTGGTTCGGTTCGGGGTGGGAGAGAGGGTAATTTTGGGTTTCGGATTGTTCGAATTCAATCCGAACCCGGCCGATGCACACCCTTACCCTAGGGCAATATAATAAATAGGTTCCTAACTCATTTAAGAAATATATAATATAAAATTCAATCTCAAATTTTTTTATTAAATTAAAAATAGTAATTTATTACAACCTAAAACATATTAAAAATATGTTTAAACATAAAATGCTTATAAAAAATTATTGCATTCGAGCATTTCTTGATGCAAAATCACTAATGATACTGTCAACATTAATGTTTTTCAACATATTTTTCTCATTACATAATATAGAAAGCCTATTCAATATTTCTTGTGGCATTATTGACCTCAAATAATTTTTCAATAATTTTAACTTTGAAAAAATTCTTTCTGTAGATGCTACCGTCACATGCATTGTTAATAGGATTCGATAAGCAATTGAAACATTTGGATAACAATCTGCAGCTTTGCCAAACTCAAGAATCTCGAGCAATGACATTGACACATTTGGCAAAGTCCTTTGCAATGCTTTCATTTGAAAAAAAAATAAAGGTCATCTGCATCAACATCAGACAAATTATGATGCGATAAAGTAGACTTAAAATTATCACAATATTCTTTTAATTGATTCTCATCCAATGACTTCAACCTGATAGAATCAAATAAAAATTCAAAAATATCTTCAAAAATCTTTATAAGATAAATGTTTAGGCAACATTATATGGCACTACAACTAATATATAAGTAGAAAAGAACAATAACATGTTAAAAAGGGAAGATTATATATCCTCTGTCTAATCAAGTAAGCTTTTATCTTAAAAGTTTCAAAATCCAAATTTATTCTTGAAAAACAATCATCAGCCACTTCAGTAATAATTAAAATCAATTAATAATATAATAAAATATTAATTAGTAAGTAGCACATCACAAGTAACTCGATATGATAGAAAACAACATATTATGCATGGAATAAATAAATTTCAAAATGTGTTCAGAATGTTTAAAATTAATTTAGAAGTTTAATTAAACAAAATTTCAGATTAATACTCATTTAAAAGCAAATTTAAAAAATTTAGAGTTATAGCCTTCAAAATTTATACAAATAGGCCCCTATTTTAAAAATTCACAAAAAATAATTCTTGAGGTCAAAAATTTTGAAATTTTAGAGAATAAACTTCAACATTAAAAAATAATGCCTGTAAAATTTCAAGTCAAATAGAGACCAATAAGTACATCAAAATAATTGTACAATTAAACAGGACCAGCCAAGATATTCAACTGACAGCAGTTCAAAAAATAATATTTTATACCTATAAAAATATTCTGAAACTATTCTAAAATATTTTTTACAAATACTGGACATGCATATAAACAACATATCAAAAATTCAGCTTAACTAGATTTTTATAGAATTAATTAAAAATTGTCAGTCCCTGTTTAACAAAAGTTTACCCCTAGCCTTATACTTTACAAAAGTTCTTATGGGCCCTGAGCTGTCTGTCACAACTGAGAATTCGATTAACAGTAAATTGACGGGGTTGTAGGGGCCAAATTAAAATTTTCAAAAGGTTGGATGACTAAATGGTAATTAACTAAGGGTTTAATTGAAATTAAAATGAAGTTTGAAGGACCAAGCTGTGAAAGAAAGTTTTGGGTGAATTCATGCAAAATTTATGGTAAATATGTAAGAGGTGGCTCCAGCATGTGTATAGATGGCACAGTGAAGTGGAAACAGAGCTATACCCTAAAACATTAGTGTTCATAATCACTTTCTGTCAACCGAGAACTCAAACTAATTTCTCTACATTCTGAAACTTCTCATCTTAGTAAACTAAAATTGGAGGTCTGACTAATTATCTGGAATCTTAAAAAAAGATTTAAGGAAGAGTTTGAAAGTGAAAATAAGAGGAATGATGTTTTGAAAGGATACAAAGTTATAGGAAAAATTAAGGAAGAAATTCAAAATTTGCACTTTTAGTTTCCTCTATCAGAATCAGAGTATGAGGTGGGAAAATAAAACTTGAAATCGTTCTAAACAAGTTCATCGAAAGAAAACCGACGACCTGACGCCTGAAGGTGAAGATTTAGTCGTATGGATGTTCTAAAAAAAACTTAAACCAATAAATTGATCGAAATCGAACCGAACCAAACCGAAACTAACAGGTTCGGTTCAATTTTCGGTTCAAGATTTGTGTAAACTGATAATTTCAATTCGGTGTTCAGTTCAGCTCATGTGGGAACCGAACCACACCGAAACCGATAAGGAAACTACACCGTTTTATATGCCTCAAATTAACCCTATTTACTTAAGTTTCATTCTTTCCTTTCCACTTTATTTCTTACCAAACCCTAAAATTCTTAAACCTTCTGCACTTCTCTCTTTTTTTTCTTCCTATATGCCATTGCCATATTCTTTTCTCTTCCCTTCCCCTCTGCCACCGCCACTATCACCATATTCTCTTCTCTTTTCTTTTTACTGCCACCATCGCCATCTTATCTTATCTTCTTCTCTTCCCCTTTGCCGCCACCACCATCACCATCTTCTCTTCTCTTCACTTCCCTTCCCCTCTGCCACCACCACCACCACCACCACCATCACTATCTAAGTATTTATATGTGGAGTTAAAGGTTCTCGTTCATTATTGTTGTTCTTCTTGCGATTTGAAAATGGTAACGATGTGAGTAGATGAGTTAGAGACCGAGACAAATCGGATGATTTTTGGTGATTTGTAGCTTTACCTTTCCAAATCGGAGGAGGAGCGGTTGATCAGAGGCGAATCTGAGTCAAAGTCGTCGAGTATGAGGGATGAGGCTGATTAGAATTTTGAAAAAATCAGGAATTGTTCTTCTTCTTGCGATCTGAAAATGGCGATGTTTGTGTTTTCTTTCTTTCTTTTGTAAGGGAAAAGGATGATCGGTTCGGAAAAAATCAGAAGCAGAGAAAAAATGGTGGTTTTCTTTTTTTTTTTCTGTATTTTTTTATTTTAATTTTTTTTAAAATTTAATTTCTTTGCTCCTGATGTTTGTGTATGGCTTTCTTTGCTTTTTTTTTCTTCCGTATGTTAGGAATTGTTTTTTGTTGCTAGTGAATAATTTGTTGGGATTGTTTTTTTCATTGGTGAATTTAGGATGGTTTTTGTTTCTGCCAGTGGAAAATTCTGTTTGGTTATTGAGAAAATGAAGAGAAACAACAAGTTGATGTAAAATTTCGGTTAAAATCAAAACCGAACCGATAAAATTGGTTCAGTTTCATGTCAGTTTTAACTATGTTCGGTTCGTTTTTTTGTGTCAGATTTTTTGTTATGTTGGTTTGATAGTTCCGAACCAAAAATGAACACCTATCTGGTCGAACCATCCAACGGGTAGGCGAGTAGCCTGAAGGTTTTCAAAGCAATTTCTGAAAGCTTTGGTTACCACCCGAGCAATCTGAAGCCAAATTCAAAACGGCAACGTCCAGAGGAAAAGGTAGGTGCCTTGCTTGCTGCCAGTGGTTATCGTAACCGTTAATGGGCCTATTGGGTAAACGAGTCTGAGGAACTCGATTAAGGAAAACATCGTGCGAGGAAGAAAGAAGGTACGTAGAAGGTGTTTGCATCTTGACCAAAATGCCACCGTTTTGGAAATTTTTGTTTTTGGCCCCTGGAATTGTTGCAATAGAGGGCGCGGTACTTGATTTTTCTTTGGCTATGCAAGTAAGTCCTTCTGCTTATAATTTGGCCAATCATATAAAAATACCCAGAACTTTGGGCGAGTTCTTAAAAATACCCAGATTTTAACTTTGTATGAAAAATACCAAAACCAAATAGTTGTATTCTAATAATACCCAAAATTTGAAATAAAGGATGCATTTGAAAATTAAGTTTTGAAATAGGGACTTTTTTTTTATTATTTTCAAGTTGAGTTTGAGTCAAAATCATTGGTTTTGGTTTAAACCTTCCCAATTATTAATCAACCCAACCATATTTTTAATCAACCTAAAAATTAACTCGTTTCATCTCCCTCTTTACACGAACATCCTCACCACCGACAGCCCCTTCCCCTCTGCAGCAGTCAAAAATAGGAATGAGATACCCTGTTGCCGAGCACACAAGCGGAGACACCTACTAATTCCTCTATCAAACCTTGAAAGGAAGTGAATAGTGTGATTTTGAGGACTTGAAAATGGGAAATTGATAGTAGCAGTAGGAGTTATCTCATAATCTTTCTAAATTGCAGCTACTAGACTTTTCCTACAGTGTCCTTCAATTCAATTTCAGTTATACTAGGACACCATTTTTGCAACTTGACATAATCAAGCTAAAGCCTTGTAAATTGGCTCCAAAATTCCTTAATTGGCTTCAAACCCAAAATAACTACTTACCTGGATATCTCCAATTCTCAGATTTTAGATGCTATTCCTACCTTGTTGTAGAAATTGCCTTCTAGATTGCAATAATGCCTGAACCTCTCATTTAATCCCATTTATGGAAATTTGCCTAATAAATCATTAGAGCTCTATAAGTTTCCTATAAGTAACAACTCATTTGATGGCCTAGATAAAATCAATAATACAATCTCATATATCTGCATTCAAATAAAGATCTAAAAATCGTAATTGGAACATACCTATTACATACAAAAATAGAAAAGAAGTAGGTGATAGATCAAGGTAACCCTTGATCGGCCACTACGAGTAGCTAAACAATCTAATGTTAAATATTGAACTAATTAGAATCTCTACAAAAGGAAGAACAGAAGCTACCATGGAAGTGGTAGGGTGAATGTGTGGTGGTGGACAATTGAAGGGCGGTGGCAAAGGGGAAGGGGCTGGCGGTGGTGAGTGTTGTGCCTTAGGTACCAAAATCCCATGTTTTGAATATTTGACAAACTTTACTCGAAATTGTGAAGTATCTAACATTGTTTCAAGTTCCTTATGAGTTGTCTCAGCATTATAAAATCATGTTCAAGTAGTCGAAGCCAGAAGAGTTGCAAAATTGTTGAAGTATTGCTGCTGACACTGATGTCGTGACCGCAACATGATCATCGCCCTCGCGACCTGGTTGGTTTCGTTGAAGATTTAAAGTTGGCACAACTATTGCGACCGCGACCATGTACATCGCACTCGCGACCTGGCATACATTCAGAATCCAAAATTTCATTTGGCTACTGGAATGCTCGCGACGAAGATCTCGCTCGTGACCAAAACAAAAAACTGGCTATTATGAAGAAAATCACCTAAGTCGTGACCTATCTACCGCACTCGCGACCATAACAGAATTTGGCCAACATATTTCTTCAAGAGCTACTAGAAAGCTCGCGACAAAAAGTTCGACCGCGACCGAAACATAATATAGCCGTTGTAGCATAGTCGCGACCATGACTACATCATCGCGCTCGCGACAAACCCACAATTAGACATAACGGCTAGTGCATTTAATGCTAAGCGGTGCATCAGGTATCTGTTGGAAAAATCCGTTTAAATTTTCATGTGAGAGGTTGCGACCGCGACCATCAGATCGCGCCTGCGACACTGATAGACATACAGAGTAGTTTTCTTATTTTCTCTTTCCAACGGCTAGTTTTTTAATTGTGAGTATAAATACCCATCAAAACTGTATTAATGAGGTTAGACAACTACTACATTCAATACTTTTCAACAACCTTATTATGCAAAACTTTCTTTCAATTACTTTCATTTAATATTGAGTGTTTTGTTAGTTGGGTAATCAATAAACCCACATCTTTCTTTGTTGTTTCAGTTTGAGAGTTAGCTTTAAACTCTTGTTCTTATTCTTTGTAAGTTTGGGGTGATCACAAACCCTAAGTTTGAGGTAAACTTGTGAAACCTCTTCTTTGTGTTTTAGTGGAACCCAATTCCTTTCTAGGATTGGAGAAGTGGTGTAGGCAAAGAGTTTTTGGCCGAACCACTATAAAAATCCTTCTAATTGTCCACCAAATTTTTGCAACAAATTTTTAGAAGGCAACTAATTCACCCCCCTCTTATTTGCCAAGGGACCAATAGTGAGGATGTTCGTGTAAAAAGGGAGATGTGATGGGTTGATTTTTGGGTTGAAGAAAAATAGGGATGGAATGATTAATAATTGGGAAAGGATTTTGACTCAAACTCAACTTGAAAACAACGAAAAAGTTCATATTTCAAAATTTAATTTTCAAATGCATCCTTTATTTCAAATTTTCGGTATTATTAAAACACAAGTTTTTGATTTGGGTATTTTTCATAAAAAGTTAAAATTTGGGTATTTTTAAAGAACTCTCCAAAGTTCGGGGTATTTTTATATGAATGACCTTATAATTTTAACCACTGAACTTATTTTATTTTCTCAATTAGGTCCAGCAGAATGCCTTGAAGGGTATTTAGGTTTTATTTTGAGAAATTGACTTTTTTTTTGGACCTAAATATTTATTGGTTAAATTAATTTAAGTTATTATTGGGACTAGACAGTAAGGAGAAACAAGGAATCAAAGTAATTTCAGAGGTTTAGCTATTAGCGGAGCGTAACTAGGTTCAACACTTTAAGTATTTGAATTGAATTTTATGTTTTTGATTGATTTAAATATTTGATTGAATTGGGACCCCGAATGTGTGTTCGAGTCATATTTACTATTTTTAATAAATGATATTGCTGTTACGGTAGTCGCAAGCGTGACATCACTGTTTAAGATATAGCGCTCTAGCTGGAAGCAAAGTAGAGAATTTTTAAATGAGATTTAGATATTATTTTACAACGATTATTGTGTTTACTTGAGTTGAAATCATGAAACATAGTATTTGTTATATTGATGAAATATGAAAGGATTACTGAATTATTGAAAGATTGAGATTGTGAATTTTAAAGAAATGATATATGCTCTACTCAGTCAAATGAGTCATAGTGATAAGAGTATATCACGACATATGGTTTAGCTACGTAGTGTTATTAAATGAATTGAGAAATGTGATATGAAATAAGAAACAAACGGAGTAACTGCGATCTACGACCTAGTTGATAAAAAATTCAGGAATAGCTGTGATCTATGACCGAGTGTAACCCTTACTCTTATCCTTGATATTTCTGTCGAACCAGTAGAGCGAATGGTTAATAATTTTGACTTTAATTATTTTTGAAAATATGTTTTACTTGATCAAGATAAATGTACTATAAATGTTTAGTGAATGATTAAAGAAGTTAATTTCGAATGCTTTACGAAGATTTTATGTGCTCAAATTCATTAGGTTATTTAAATGTTTTGCATTTTTAAATTTATTTATAATATTCTATATATTTGTACCCACTGAGCAAGTAATTTCTCAGCGAGTTATTTTTGTAACTCGCAAGTAATTGATAGAAGCTAGCATTTAACAGTATTCACTGGCACTCCTCAGTATGACCTTATGGATAGGATTTATATATATGTACCTTAGTTCGGCATGTATCTAAAGTAATTTGAACTATAGTTATATATGTAATATTAATAGATGTTAAATGCCTATAAATGAGGCATTCATGTATGTAAAAGATATAGAGTAAAATACTTAAGCTGTACATGTAACTTTAATGGATATTCAATGGCTGTATATTACCTAGGTGCTCTGATGTATTTATTAATACTAAAAAAAGAAAATTAAAAGCAGGTTAACGGAGTTTAGACGGTCGCATAGCACCTCAGTTTGTTTTATTCGTAAGTTGAATTTGAAGTTTTACACTGTTGCCCCTCCTGCTCCTGCCCAAGGCCAACATTGGTAATAACAAAAGCAAACTACTATTTAGGTTAGGTTAGTTTTGTTTCTCTAAAAATTCTTTTCTCTATTTTAGAAATTGTATTAGATATTGTACTCGATTCAGCTCCAGAAACCATCGAACATCTATTTCTGTCTTGCCCTTTGACTACTACACTTTGGAATAAGTGCTTGGCATAGAGGGGAGTCAAATTTTGCCTACCAAATGACTATCTGAACTTCTTTTCTCAATAGACTTCTTTAGCCATTTCTTTAAAATCCTTTGATCACCGATTCTGGGTCACTCTCTTTCTCTCTGTAACTTGGACAATCTGGAAAGCAAGGAATGATCTTATCTTCAATAACTCCAAAACACCTGTAGAAAAATTATTTGACCTAGCATTTTTTAGATCCTACATCTGGTTCAAAGCTTCAACTCCCAACTTCCCGTACTCCTTAAACCAAGTCATCACATCCTTCTCATCAATAAAAAATTGGCGCACTATCAAACAACCCCCTCTAATTACCCGGTGGTCACCCCCTCCTCAATCATACCTAAAATGGAATGTAGACAGCGCTTTTATACCCAATTCCAAAACTGGCGGTATAGGTGGTGTTCTTATAAATGAGAAGGGGCATGTTATGTTTATTTTTTCATGCTACATCTCTTGCTCTGATCCTAGTGAAGCTGAGCTCCTTGCTCTAATCAAAGCTTTTAAAGTCTCTTCCTCAGTCTTTAGTAATAAGAAACGGCTTATCTTTGAATCGAACTCCAGTAATGCTATTAGCTGGCTCTCAAACTCAAATCCTCCTTGGCAATTTTGGCATCTAATAGACACAGCCCACAAGCATCGGATGCTTTTAGGCATACATCATATCTGTAAGATTCCAAGATCGGTCAATGTGTTTGCCGACTTTCTTGCCAAACTAGGTCTATCTAAAAATTCGGATTTAATAGCAAATTTTATGTAATCTTTAAGTGAACTCCTGTAATCTTTAAGTAAACTCCTGTAATCTTTTTTCAATTAATAAAAATCTCAGCTTATCAAAAAAAAAAAAAAAGTCTTCAGACTTGTTTTGCTGCTCCGTCTTCGGGTTCAAGAAGTACAAAATAATTAATCAGAAAAAAATAACTTCCTCAACCCATATTACTTAAGCCCTGAAACATATACTTCCATCGTTGAATTTACTTGGAGAAAATGAAGAAAATTTTCAAATTTAACGTTCAATTTATATAGAAAAATTTTTATTTACTAAAATTTTAATTCAAAATTTTAAAATATTGCACGCAAAATAAACTTTTTTTACGAGTGCTAAAATATATAGTTCTATTCGCTTGTTTTTGCATGTTTTAGCCGAAAAAGGTTCAAGTGTTTGCTTGCTAACAGTTTGAAATGTGTTGAGCTATGTGAGTGTATCAGGTGTGTAAGTACACCAATTATGATATGCACTCAATCTTGACTTCTTGGATTGTGAGCTGAATTCACGGTTAAACACTTCATCAAAAATTTTAAATAAGAAGAACTGTAGTTTTTTTTTTTTTTTTTTTTGATAATTGAGTGATATATTATAAAGGACCAACAGAATTAGTCAAAAACTAATAGAGAATTACAAGAAGAAAGTTGAAGGGTTACATATGATGTCTGAAACTAAAAAACTAAATTTAGGATGATTACATTTGACATAGAACCAAGCTAAATTTAGACTTTTATAAAGAATATCTTCAGAAGTAGAGATAGAATCAAAAACCTTTCTATTTCTTTTCTTCCATAACTCCCAAGTCAGAATCATCTATAGAGAAGTGCCGAAAATACTTTGCCATTTGCCCTTGAAAATAGAACACCATTGTTGAAAGAAATCTGAAACATGACAAGGAACGACAAAGTTGATCCCCAACCAACGAAACACACTAAACCATAAGGTAGCACTTTGAAGGCAATGAAGCAGGGCGTGGTCCTGAGATTCAATGTGCTCACAATTTGGACAAAAATTCTGATCA
>CATIWJ010123162.1:0-10848 GCA_949640765.1 Croton laevigatus | reverse complement strand
ATCCACGTGTAAGATTCTCTAAATCCTCTATAAATACCTTAAGAACTTATTATTAGGGGAGTTCATTCCTCTCCATTCTAATTCTCTATATACTGAACCCTCTTTCAGTTACCGACCTTATATTGACTTAAGCATCGGAGTGTTTGCTTCGGCAACCCCTTTGTCTTCTTCTTTTCTTTTCAGGATTAGACCACAGAGACTGGGTCTTTAGCTATAGGAAGGTGGACCACAGCTCACAAGGTTTCCTCTACAGAATCTTGGAAACATCATTACTGGGTCTTTAGCTATACGAAGGTGGACCACAGCTCACAAGGTTTCCTCTACAGAATCTTGGAAACATCAATAAACATGAAAATAATTAAAATACAATTATTTCATCATAAAATGTGTCAGGATTATTAGTGAGACCAATATTTCATTATCATAATTTAATATAGATTTTAAATGAAGTATATTTATCTAAGGCGTTTAATCAATGCATTGCTCAATATTTTTATCCATAATTAAGGCCCGTTTGTTTTAACTATTTGTACTATCGGATAGCTGATAGCAGTCATATAAGCGGATAACTAATAACGATTCCTGATAGCTGATAGAAGGTGGCGAATAGCTGGTTCGGGTTAGTGTTTAGTAAAAATTTAGTAGCGGTTGTAGTTATGTGAAACTATGAATAAGGATAATTATAGTTATATATTAAATATTGATATTAATTTACTATTATTTTATTAAAATTAATGTAGTCCTAATATGAATCAACTATGAGCTGAAATGAAAAAACCGAAATATGAGCTTATTAATACAGCAGCTGTTTAAAGTCCACAATCGCTACTGCTGATTTTAGAATTTACCAGACACCTTAACTCTACTTAACCCAACAGCTATTAGCTGCATGAAACAATTAAACTAAGTTCCTTCTAAATCCCATTATCTTAAGAGGACTCAAAATAATAAAAATGCTATTAATACGAAAGCTTACAAATCACGGTATGGTGTTAAGTAGTAGAACAAAGTGTATTTTGGAATGTTATTCATAGAATTTGGAAATTTTAAATTACTTTTGATTAATTTAGAATTTGTGTAAAAATATTATAATAGCAACCATAGAAAAACCATTCTGAAATTTTTTATTTTTCAATTTTGTCAATAACTTAAATATGAGGCGGAAATTTTACAAAAAATTCATTTTAGAGTGAATTTATTTTCAAACTTTAAATCGGGAGAAAATATTATATTTCTAATATTTTAAAATGAAAAATTAAGGACTAAAATGTTGATAGACTAAAAAAAAAATTTTTCAAAATTATTAAGACTTTTACTATTTATTCTTATTTTTTCTTATAATTTTCTTTCCATTTTATTTTAAAAAGTAATTCACATCCGATAATTATAAAAGTGAACCCCATATGCACTAAAAACAAATTACATCCACTGTATGACAAAGGGTAAAATTATCTTACTTCAACTAAAAATACCAAAAATCTCATTTATTTTAGAACAATGATTTGTCCTAAAGTCTCATTAAAATTGAGACGGAAGTAGTATTTATTTCTAAAATTTTATCAAATTTTCAAAAATTTAACAAAATAAATTTGAAATTAAATGAAACATAAATTTGTGCATTCAGTTTTTTCATTTTTTAAGCAGTCTATTCTTGTTTTTTTTTTTGAAAGGCTTTAAGCAGTCTATGCAATTTATCCGTTTACCAAATAAAGAAATAATGCATATATTCTTCAGAAGCATATATTATATTTATTTACATTTCAGCGATAAAATATATGCATTTTTGATTCCTTAATCCAACGATTACTGTTTTTAATATCAAAAAATGTTGTTTTCGTTGATAAATTTGAAACAATTAAATTAAGTAATAAATGTTGTTGTTGAACTTTGATAGCTCAACTTTTTGTTCTTTTGCCATTTGGCATTCTTCACCGTTACATAAAATAAAGAACACACCGTTTGACCAACATGACGGCAATCGACGGCCATATAATAAAAACATCAATAATGTGGGAGTTCTTGAACGGAATTACAACAATTTATATTAAATTATGTGTTGAGACTGTGTTCTATAAATCATACAAATAATTTGTAAATTGACACTGAAATTGTATTATCCATTTTTCTTTTAAAAAAAAAATTATTGAGGAGGCTATTAATATACCGGATAATAAAGTAGGGTGTAACTCGTCCCTAAGCACAAATTGGTTCTATGAAATAGTGTGGAAGATAGAAAATTTTACATATTAAAATGATCGATGATACTATATTTTAATTAGTTGTATTATATTTAATTTATTATAATGGAGAGTTAAATTTTATAAATTGGTAAAATATAGACCATATGACCACTACTTTAAAAAATAAAAAAATTTGAGCACGTGGACAAAGAACTCTATTACCAAAATTTTATTAATTTTTCTTATCTATTAAATTATCTGGATTGAGACTGTGTTTTATAAATTATAAAAAGTGTTAATTATAATTTAGTTCTTATGTTTTGGCAAATTAGATAAATTAATTCCTTCATTTTAAATATTATTTTTTAGTCACTTTATTTTTTTCATTAGATACTTTAGTTTTTTCAAGAATTAAAAAATATAATATTATAAAAAGTAAAACATTAAATTATTGAATACTTTAAAATAGAAGGACTAAAAAATTTAATATTATAAAAAATTTTCAAATTTTTAGTCCCTCTATTTTAAAATATTTAATTATTTAGTCCATCACTTTTTTAAAAATTCAACAGTTTAGTTGTTTAAAGGACTAAATTATTAAATAAGAAAAATATATGGATAAAATTATCAAGTAAGAAAAAAAATAAAGACAAAAAAATATAATATTGAAAAGAAGAGGACTAAATTGTCTAATACGCCAAAATAAAGTAATTAAATTATAATTAACCCTTATAAGAAATTAATTTATAAATTGAATTTGAAATTGTATTATGTATTTTTTTTAATATAAGAGATATCATTAATAGACCGGATAAGCGGTATTATAAAGTGTAATATAAAGTGTAGTCTTTTCAAAGCACTAAATTGATGTCAATATTATGGGTGATAGAATTCGAGATGTCCATGTCCTAATGTATATATAGAAAATAGGATCACTATTCATACCACAATCATACTGATTAGCTGTATTATGCATGTTTAATTTATATTAGGCAATTAAAATTGATAAACCCAATAGAATATAGACTACTTGACCAATATTAAAAAATAAAAAGCCAAAATTGAGAAAGTGGACCGAGAAGAACTCTGTTCTGCCTCAATAAATAAACCGTTGCTCGACACCCAATACACGACATAAACACAATCATTCTTATTCTAAACTTCCACTAATCCAAAAGGAAAAGAAAATGCTGAAATCAGCAAAATTTCTATTACACCTTCTCTTTGTTCTTGTATTCTTCATCAACCTCTCCTCTTCATTTACATTTGCAGCCCCTACCATAGATGATACAGTTTACAATTCTTTCCTTCAATGTCTAAACAACCACTCCAATCCAACTGATCAAATCACTGCTCTTGTTTACACAAAAACCAATACTTCTTTCACTTCACTACTTGAAAATTACATCAGAAATGCTAGATTAAATAGAACTACAACCCCAAAACCCTTGATCATTTTAACACCAAAACAAATTTCCCATGTCCAAATCTTTGTAATCTGCTCTAAAATAGTTGGTTATCAACTTAAAATCCGTAGTGGAGGTCATGATTTTGAAGGGATTTCTTATGTTTCAGATGTACCTTTCTTTATCCTTGATATGTTCAATCTTCGATCGATTAACATTGATATAAAGAATAGTTTTGCTGTGGTTGAATCAGGCGCTACACTTGGTGAATTATATTACAGAATTTGGGAGAAAAGTAAAGTTCATGGCTTTCCT
This sequence comes from Croton laevigatus, assembly GCA_949640765.1. Taxonomy (NCBI): domain Eukaryota; kingdom Viridiplantae; phylum Streptophyta; class Magnoliopsida; order Malpighiales; family Euphorbiaceae; genus Croton; species Croton laevigatus. The sequence goes on along the minus strand of CATIWJ010123162.1, from coordinate 6,947 downwards.
GCTGGGGTTTGTCCAACTGTTGGTGTCGGTGGTCATATTAGTGGAGGTGGGTATGGAAATTTGTTAAGGAAATATGGTTTGACAGTTGATAATTTGATTGATGCTGTAATTGTTGATGCTAATGGTAGAGTTTTGGATAGAAAATCAATGGGTGAAGATTTATTTTGGGCAATCAGAGGTGGTGGTGGTGGAAGTTTTGGGGTTATTATTTCATACAAAATTAGTCTTGTTCCAGTTCCTGAAACTGTCACATTTTTTAGAGTTCAAAAGACTATTGAAGAAGAAGGCACTATTGATCTTGTTTATAAGTTTCAAACAGTTGCTCCAACAATTGATAATGATCTTTTTATGAGGATGCAAGTGCAGCCAGTGAGTTCAGGAAAAAATCAAAAGACAATTCGAATTTCAATTGTGACATTATATTTAGGAAATTCAGATAATCTTGTGAGTTTATTGAGTACAAAGTTGCCTCAATTGGGTTTAAAAAAGGAAAATTGCAGTGAAATGAGTTGGATTGATTCTGTTCTTCGATGGGCTAATTTTGATAATGGTACATCTCCTACTGTTCTTCTAAACAGAAAGCTTGATTCAGCAAATTTCGTGAAAAGAAAATCAGATTATATACAAAACCCGATTTCAAAAAATGGGTTGAATCAGATTTTCCAAAAAATTATTCAGTTAGGTAAACCTGGACTGGTTTTGAATCCTTATGGTGGTAAAATGGCTGAAATTGCAGCCTCTGCTACACCTTTTCCTCACAGGGCTGGAAATTTATTCAAAATGCAATATTCAGCGAATTGGGAAGATGCAGCAATTGCAGCAGAGAAAGAGTATTTGAGTGAAATAAGGGAATTATATAATTTTATGACACCATTTGTGTCTAAAAATCCAAGAAGTGCATATTTGAATTATAGAGATCTTGATATTGGAATTATGGAGCCTGGTAAAAATAGTTATCAAGAAGGAAGTGTTTATGGGCATAAATATTTTAATGACAATTTTCAGAGATTAGTTAAAGTGAAAAGTGAAGTTGATCCACAGAATTTCTTCACAAATGAGCAGAGCATCCCAACTCTTACAAGTAAGGCATAATGTAAAAAATTATAATTTATTGTTCCTTCTTTTTTTTTTTATTGTTGTTGCTCTATGAAAAGTAAATTGAATTGTTGCCCTTTGTCCACTTTTGATTACTTTTTTGCATAAAAAAGAAAAAAAAATCAAACCCATGTTAGATTGAAGCTTATTATAGCAATGCTTTATGTAATTAATGATATTTAATCTCTAGTAGTGATGGGAAGTGCTAATTCTTTTATATGAATGTTTGGTCCAACATCAATATGATATTTTTGATTCTTTTAATAATGTTGCTGATTTTTTTTTCCGTTGGGGAAGGGTTCAAATTTGGTCAATTGGCAGATTGCTACTAAACATTACCTTAACGTTTTTAATAAAATGTTTATTTTGGTGGGAAGGAATTTAAAAATTAGAGTTCGGCAATAAGAAGCAATTTGCTTCGCGAGTAAATAGAAAAATTAGATGAGACAGGGCCGGCGATCCAATGAAATTTGTAACATTTGTTATTAAAAGATAGCTCATTTTTTTTCGTAAAAAAAAAATGTATTCTATTGTTCCTAGCAAATTGACCATTTGACCATTTGGTCTTAGCTAATATGGGTTAGTAGAGCAGGGTGGAATGTCAATCAATCATTGTGGCACGAGTATTACCAAACAAAACCTTGACTTTTAATTTATGATTAAGCAAAAAGATGCAATTTTTTTGTATTGGGTTTCTGGTAATAGCAGTTTTTGACGTTGTTAGTTGTAAGATCTTTGGCACATTGTTTCCTCACATGGCGAAATATCCGGAACCAGAAACGTTTGTCTGTTTCTTTCTTTTTAATGGTTAGGTAAAGAAACTCGAATTTGTAGTAGTAGTAGTAGGTTTCAATCAAAATGCTGTTTTTGAAATATTATTTGTTCTGTCAACTTCCACTAATTTATATCCACAACAAACAAAGTGAGCTTGAAACTTGTACAGATCTGAGATTCAACCCAACTGGATCCAGTTCTAATTCAGATTTGAGTATCTCTCTACTACTTATCAAAGTTTAATTATGATTTTTGGATCGTCACCTTTTTGTTTGAGATCTCTGCCATCCAGTGTGAGTTTAATTTCTGCGTCACTCATTATTGCATGCTAGGTGTTCGACATTAGTCCTCAATGAATAAAAGTAAAGACTTTTATGATGGGGGTCAATTTTTCAATAATAAATCCTTTATATTTATGTAAAAGCACCAGCAATTGAAGTAGTTTCAAATAATATTCTGTCATTTCATTGTGGGTAAAATAATCAAATTGTATTTAGAGATTTTAGAAAAGTAAGCTTCAAATATATATATATATATTTTAATTATCTGTTTTGTTTGTTTGTTGTAGGAATCCACCCAAGTGTGAACAGAGCTTCAAGGTCTGTAGCAAGTGCTCTACTGAAGATAACAGGAATACTTTATGTATTCATTTTTTTTAATAGACTAGAGATTTTTTAAATCAGTGTGACTAGAACACTTGTTTAGGCTCTCGGTATAGGATTTTAAATTAAAGAGATTACCTTTCAAGTCCTCAATATTGTTTTAATATATTTTTAGGTATTTCTATTTTTTAAAATAAACTTTCAAGTCCATTATTTTTTAAGATGTCAAAAAAAAAAAAAAAAGAGGATATCTTTAAATAGTAAGGATCAAATCATAATTTTTCTCATCTTCTATCTTCAATAGGGATCAAAATATAATTTTCACACTAAATACTCTAAGTCCATTTTCGATTGCGCATATTAAAAGCTTCAAATTGATGTATTTACTTACTTAGTTCATTTCCGGAAACGGAATTGAATTATTTAATGTGAAAAATTACATTTTGGCCATTGTTGGTTAATGTTGAAAATGAGGAAAAGTATTAAATGATCCTTACTATTCAAAGATATCATTTTTTTTTAAACTAAAATACTTGAGAATATATTTACTAAAGGACCTGAGAGTATATTTACTAAAGCTTTAATGACCTGAAAGATAATCTCCCTTTAAATTGTTTTTTAATTATATGCAAAATAGATTATTTAGGCAAAAAAAAGGGGATTATTTATAGATTTTCATTTTGATTCATTTTAAATAATACTCCTCCATTCAATTTACATAGAGAAGTTAACTCTTTTTTTTTTTATGTGTTTGATTTCATATTTTGAGATCAATTATTCTCTATTTCAATATGTGAATCCATTAGTTTCTTTATTTAGAGGACATTCTGCTATTAATTAAAAATGATATACTATTAGTAAATGGTTGATCTTAAAATGTGAGGTCAAAATACATAAGAAAAATCAATCTTCTCTATATAAATTGAATGGAAAGAGCATTAATATTTTTCGATCAAAAAAAAGTATTAATGTAAACTAAGATTTTGATTTATTTTTATTCCTATAGTCAAATATTAATACGATAAAATAATTAATTAATAATAAATTAGTAACATTAATTAAAATAATTTTTATTAGTAACATGTGATTTGAATTTATTTATTGAAGAAAAATAAAATAATGCATGCAAGCAATTAAACTCAAATAAGCAAGTAAATAATGGCTAAAACAATTAAAAAGGAATAATAATCAAGTGATAAACTTAGAATTACATCTCATATCTAGATTGCTAAATGTCGTACTAATTAGACTCATGCTCAACTTGAATATTGCTCCTGCATAAAGGCACCCAACAAAAATAACATAAGAAGATATAAAACAATAAAAGAAATTGAAAATAAATAATATGTAAACAAGAAAAGGCTTGCTGGTATTGTAAACAAGAAATAAACTAAAAGGAAAACTGATTTTATACCAGTTATAATATTGAATCCGAATTTTATAATATTAAAAGGAAAAAAGAAGATTTTTTGTAGTTAATTGAGCATGCAATATGGGATTAGATTCTAAATTTGTCTACATACTCAATTTGAATTAGAGATCAGGTTGAATTGTAGCTGCAAATCACTATAAAGTGATCTAATTGCATATTATTATTATTAGGTGATAGGGAGAAAATTAATTGAAAAACTAGATAATATGATACATGAGAGTCGAAATTCGGTCCGATTTAAGCTAAATATTGAGGAGAGAGAAAATTTGGATGAATAGTGACCTAAGAGAAAACTTGGTGTTCTTTTGAGATAAACTGTATCTTGAATTGTAACTAAAGGAGGGTAGCACAAATCGTCTTCCTGTACTACAAAAGTACAAGTGGGTACCCAATCTGTGGGTGAGGTTGCCCCTAAGAGCGATAGACAACCTCAAAGCACTGCTTGAGATGCTCAAGACGAAGGCTTAGTGTAAAGTTAGAAGCACTTGTTACTTAGCCAAAATTGTGAATTATAAGTATAGTTATTTTCTGTTTTATAAGTCTACGAAATTTTGTGGTGACCTTGAGGTCGCCTTAAACATTTTGTAAACCCTATCAATAGGCTCGGAGGTCGCCTTTCAAACCTTAGGCGACCTCAAAACTAATTATAACTTTATAAAAAATAAAGTGTACCACCATTAATTTTTGAATCCATGCTTAACGAAATTTTAACAAAATGAAAACATAGATAGTAAAGAAATACTATGGCAGCGACCTCTAGGTCAACCTTGCTCATATATAACATACATAAGCCCATACATAGAAAAACTTACTTAAGATAAACATACTCTTTAGGCAATATTGGAGAATAAGCTATGGATATGATAAGTCACTTTTATAATCAGAAGACTTAGTCATATGTACTGTTAAGGAGTGGCTTCAACATATGAGGAGTAGGACGCTCATTTGAGGTAAAATTTTTGTAGCCAAAGCACATGAGTAGCATGTCGCTTATGCGACGCAGTATTATGTGACCCAAGCACATAAGGAGTATGTCGCTCATACGAGACAGTATTATTTTGACCCAAGCATATGAGGAGCAAGTCGCTCATACGAGGCAATATTATTTTAGCCTGAGCATATGAGGAACAAGTCGCTCATACGAGGTAGTATTATTGTGATCCAAACATATGAGTAGCGGGTCTCTCATACGAGGCAGTATTATTATAGCCTAAGAATATGAGGAGCAGGTCGCTCATACAAGGCAATATCTTGTAGCCCAAACACATGAGGAGCATGTTGCTCATTCGAGGCAAAATATTTGTGGCCCAAGTACATGAGAAGCAGGTCGCTCACGCGATGCAGTATTATTATGACCCAAGCATATGAGGAGTAGGTCGCTCATACGAGGCAGTATTGTGTGGCTAAGGCACATGAGAAGTAGGTTGCTCATGTGAGGCAGAATTGTTGTGGCCCAAGCTCATGAAGAGCAGGTCGCTCATGTGAGGCACTAATTTTATGCCTTAACACATGGGAGCAGGTTGCGTATATGTATGGCATTAATTTTGAGCCCTAACACATGGGAGCAGTTCACACATGTATGTGGCATTAATATATTTTTCCAGGCACATAAGGAGCGGGTCGCTTATGTGAGGCGTTGAATTTGTGCTCAAGCTTATAGGAACAGGTCGAGCATGTGAGGCATTGGTAATCTTCTAAGAGAAAAGAAATCATCATTAATGTTGCATAAGTAAGGTTTAAGTTAAGCACAGATGATATGTTTCAATGTTAACTTTACTGTTATTAGTGCCCAGGAAAAATCTTTAGGCTTGCACTCTCCTAGGTGATAATTTAGAAATCACCCTTAGATAATGCAAACCCTGGGGTTAAAATATAACACCCCTTAACCCGACTAGTTACTAGCCAAGCTAAGAGTATCATAACTGATGTTTGCTGGTATGCAGAACATTACCTGAGAAAATTTTTTTTTTCTTCTTTATGCTGTTGATTGTTCGGACGTCTAACTTTTGTTGCACAACATATGCCATACTAATTGTCTCTGGTGAGCTTGTATTTATTTGACCGTTCTGGCTATTTTTGTGTCTTTCCGTGACCTACAAGTTTATCAAAAACTAAACTTGCTAAGCATTTTGCTTAGTGGGTACTTTTACTTTTACTCAGTTCAATTTAACACATTAATTATTTACAAATAGCATGTATGTCAAACAGTAACGCAGCATTGCAAACAAGGCATCACATGTTCACATCATTGTACATATATATAAAAATACAGTAAATAAAAGCAAAGTATCGAACCTGGTTTAATGTTGATTTATTCGCCCGCTGCTTTCCTTACCCTCTGTCTGATTACACAATCTGCCCGCAAATCTAGCTTAACAAGTATAATCACAATTTTATTTAGTTTCTTATTCAATTTCATATATTATTATGCGTACTCTACTTATGACCTTCATATATATTAGAATATGATTATTTCATGTTTAAGTCTTCTATGTTTACGTATGTTCGTTAGGTACTCATAGCTCCTTTTTCTTACTTTTACATACTACTTTAACACTACCAGGTTATTCTTATACGTTTATGATTTTCATATATTCATTTTCGAAAATTTACCAAATGAATAATATTTTGTCGATTTGCGTTTACGTGTCCACTTTGTAAGATTACGTGTAATCCATTTTCTGTAAGCTAGTTCGGCACGGTAGGTCATAATTGTAATACATATGAGGTCCAAGATATTGGGGTTACATCTTACAGTCCTCGTCTAATAGTTAGGTTAATTCGTATTTCGCCAAATACACTTCAATTTTTACTTAGTCAAATTTTAGGTCCATTTCTATGGAAATTTCGCTAGAGTTCCGGCTACGTATGGATAGTCCCTGCGACTATACACTGGGATCCTGCATAAAAATTTCCCAAACACTTCGGCAATCTGTCCTTATACCCTCACTCCTCATATAAACCGAAAATAAACACTTCTATAATCAACACACCACATCTCAAATGTTCATTCATTTTCCCTTGCCAATTATTTATTTTCATGT